>ML782516.1:69044-83860 GCA_009831015.1 Picea engelmannii
ACTAATTAATTATTATTAATTAGTTGTTCATGATTGTCAAGGATTAATTAATTATTAATTGACTCATTAATTAATTAAGTAAAGGATTAAAGGGGGATTATAAATTATATTGTTAAATTAAAGCTTACGTATTCGGGAAGGGAGAGGACATTAAATATAAGATAAGATAATAAATAAGAAAGGATAAAATAATAAATAAGGGGATAAGGGGCATTAATTACGAAAGGATAAGATAATTAATAAATGGGTAAGGAAAGTAATGACGGAGGGGGAAGTCGGTGAAGGGGCAATATGAGAGGAGAAGGTTAGGAAGGAGGGGATCATTCGACGGAAGAGGATTATTGATTTTGAGGGCTCTCTTAGATTGGCGGAGAGGAGAGTGGAGTTCTATAGTCGGGAAGGTTCAGTACAGGCACCGGTTTGCTGGAGGTTTTGGGCACGGGGGCCAGGATATCCATATGATATCCTAGAGCTAGGAAGTTACCTAGTTGGCAAGGTGGAACAAGGTTTTGGGCAGTGTTTACACAGTTCAGCAGCGGTCAACAAGGCAACAGCAAGGCAGCAAGGCGAATTAGCATCAAACCCAGGTAATTTAAATTGTGTGTTTGTTTTATTTGCTATAAAATTTTATTATTTGTTGATAAATTTATATATGAATGTGCTCAAAATAAGGAATATTTGAATTTTACTGTTTTGCTCAATTAAAAGAAATTAGGGAATTTTCTGAAATCAATATTGTTACAATTTATGTAATTATTTGACGTTAAATATATTCGGCCCCTTACATTAAGAAACCCTAAACAATTGCAACAAGAAATTAGAAGTTATTAATTAAAGGGTAAAACAGTTATAACAAGAAAGTACAGGTGGGCCCTAAAGTTAAGGAAAGAAATCACTTGAAAAAATATAAATACAGTTCAAAGAGCCTCTCATTAGCATAATTAAGTTCATTGAATATTTATCAAGTGAGCAAGTGATCTATTGGATAATCCGATGCAGTGAATCTAAGGTAACGAAGGAGTGCGAAGGCGAAGGTCTCGGAATTTCATAAGAGAGCGAAGGGTTTCTGAAAAACCCTAATTTAGCTTACCCCCGCGAGTCAGGCTACAAGTGTCTTGTGAGGCACCCCCGTAGGTTATACGACACTCATCTCGCGAGGCCCCACGAGATAATTAGCCTCTATCTAGCGAGGCCGAGGGAAATTTGAGAAAGATGCTTGTTCCAAGTTGTTGAAAGTCTGAGCAAGGTATGATGATGCAGTCAGGTCCATAATAGAGTTAAAGGTATGTTTATATGCATGTTTTTCAGGGTTATATATTGGTGATGTTATGATGCATTCTTGAGGCATGTCCTTGGTATATTGTTGAGACATTGGCACATGCTTGAGGCACATCCTTGGTGCATGGTTTGAAGGATATCTTTGGCACATGTATGAGGTACATTTCTTGGTGATGTTTATGCATGTTAGAGGCACATATTTGTGATGTTGACATATGTATGAGGCACATATTTTGGTACTTGGTTGAGGCACATCATTGATGTTATGGTACTTGCTTTTGTCATATCTTATGGTACATGGTTTATTGAGAAATATCATGAATGACATGGTATATAGTTGAGACACATATTATGGTACATGGTTTATGACATGATTGAAACATATCATGAGTGATATGGTATATGGTTGAGGCACATCTCATGGTACATGGTTTATGGCATATTTTTGTACATGGTTGATGGATGTTATGGTACATGTACATGGTATATTGATATAGCACATGATTGTATTGGTATGACGCACACATCCCAGCCCATGGTTTGATGCACATTGATGATGTTGATGATGAGCTATCAATATCGATGACAGTGACAGTGACAATGGCAGTTGAAATGACACTAACAATGGCAGTGACAATGACAGTGGAAGTATCAATGGTAATGACAGGTTGAGTCTACACTTATATTTTAGGGAGGCAAGACAACGCAATGAAAGGGCGTTGTAGCCTCCTTTCGGTTGGAGCCGGAGAATACAGGGAGTTGGAGCTTCCTTAAGGTTAGATCTTGTAAATTAGGGGGTTGGAGGCTCCTTATAATTGTAGCTGGAGAATTCAGGGAGTTGTAGCTTCCTTCATGTTAGAGCTTGTAAATAGGGGGTTGGAGCCTCCTTCCAGTTGGTGCTGGAGGATTTGGAAGTTGGTGTGAGACGAACTAAGTTCACTCACACAAAGAATATCCAATATAAATATGATATTACACAGAAATCCATATATGATAATAATAATATGAATAATGAATATAATATGAGATGATTACAATGAGAATGAGGGCTCGTTTATGTATCCTCACATGGGTGCCATTTCATAAATAGACACATCCTTTAGATAAGACATGACTTTTTGTTTATGATGTGTTCAATTATTATATTTTATTATTATTATTATATCTATTTCTATATATATTATGTTCATAACATTGCCTTCCCATTAAAAATGTGTTGTCCTCAAGGCATACTTTATGGAAGACTTATCTATTTCTCTGGCTTGTATTTATTGTCTTATGATTCTTCATTCTTGAGTTAGTAGTCATTGAGGACCTGAGACGATAGGATATTCTAAGTGTTGAGCATAACTGTCAAATTGTAAAGGAGTCTGCCCATCCTAATTCAATCTTCTGCGGATTTGGGCTTTTATAGGGTTCTTAGAAAGAACTTGATACATTTCTACTCCCATGATAGCTTCTGCTTTGACCCCCAGTTGTAGTGGAAGTAATATTCTTCGACATATCGGATATTTGTTTCTATTGATATATTGATTGGTTGAAGTATCAACTTTTGTGATTAGGATGTTGATAAGGCATCCTTGCAACTTGATCTTTACTTCATATACTTGTAGCTTTTTCTTGATTAACTTTTGTAATTGAGTCTTCTTCATACCCCTAGATTGTTTCTACTTCAACTTTTGAAGACCTCTTTACATGAGTTGTAAGGTTGACTAGATCTGTATTAATTCCTTTATCCATAATTGAGATTTTTACATCTAAATACTTCTCTAGCTCCATAGGTTCAGTCATTGTCTCTTTATCGACTATTGATGTTTTTCAATCTAGCTCTTCTTGTAAAGACTTCTTATCATGCTTAAGTCTTTTAATTTGTGTTAGTAAATCCCAATTATGTTGTTTTAATCGTAAAAGTTCTTTTGTATCTTCTGACTTGTCATCTTTATTTTTTGATTATAGATTCTCCTTTCTTTCATCCTTTAAGATTTTAATTTGTTCTAGTAAATTATGATTAAGGTTCTTTAGGCATGAGCTTTCTTCCTCTTCTTTGGTTAATTTATCTTAGATACCTTGATTTTCTTGTTCCAACTTTTGAAAACATCGCTTCTTCTCCTTGGACTTCATGATTTTTGCAAGTAGTTTATGATTATGATTTCTTAGGCGGAAAATATCTTCGTCTTTTTCAATGATGATCTTGTCACATTCTTTCTATCGATATTACAACTTTTGTTTTGACTTTTGGTTATCTTGAAGAATCACTTATGATATGTCCTTCATGTCTTTTGATGATGGAGATTCTGAAATTGACTTCATTGTAACGTCCTGTAATGTGATCTTCTTATTCTTATAAGAAAATGTCAAAAAAATTCTCCTTGTGTTGAAAATAAAAGTACCCAATGTATCTACCCAAGTTGACCCTAGAGGTATATCAACATTGTCTTAATACATCGATACCACATTGAATTGACCTATGAATTTGTAATCACTAATAGATCGTTGTAGGTTCTGAATTTCATATTTCTCATCGGAAAGACGCGTGTCATTTTCAATTATATTTGGTCTTAAAACCATTAATTGGTTCGCCAAGTCAACATTAATGTGATTTTCCTCGGTGTTCGGGCAAATAACGATGTTTATATTCTTTCCTTGAATAATCYCATTAACTTCTAATAGGGAATCCACATATTTTTTTATAAGTATGAGGAAATCTTCCTCCTTCTATTTTTGAATTGTTCTTTTTATATGAGCCTTGAAAATATAWTATATWTTYTTTTTACTTTATTAATACCTTTTTAACTTTACMAAATAATATTTTTTTTTAAACTTTATGATTTTTTTTTAATCACCCTTTTAATAACTTTTGATACCACTCAGTAATAATAAACTCTGACTTTAAAATATAATAATATATTTTCTTTAACTTAATAATAAACTCTAACTTTAAAATATAATAATATATTTTCCTTAACTTAATAATAAACTCTAACTTAATAATAAACTCTGACTTTAAAATATAATAATATATTTTCCTTAACTTAATAATAAACTCTGACTTTAAAATATAATAATATATTTTCCTTAACTTAATAATAAACTCTGACTTTAAAATATAATAATATATTTTCTTTAACTTTTTTATGCTTCCTTCTTATAACCTTCTTTAAATCTCCTTTATATATTTGGATTTATGACTCTTCGTTTTAATCAATCCCAAAACTTAACTTATATATAATATGCAAATTGTCTTTTTATAACCTTCTTTGAATATCCTTTATATATTTCGAATCGCCTTGGTAATTATTTAAGTTTCACTAATATATAATAATTTATTATTATTATTTTCTTTTTAATAACTCCAGGGGTATGTATACCAAAAGGGCATTCTTCATTGCTTATTTTTTAGTTATTAGTCCATGTCGAAGGCGTAGAGGGACTATAGCGATCGATAATCCGTTGACTTCAATTTAATATGTCCTTTGACTATAATTTTTCACATCATCTGTATTGTTGGAACTATAGAACTAAAAACATTGTTAAAAAAACCTTATATGTCATCATTTCATTGGAGAATAGATTCTAAGTCTTATTGCCAGCTTCATTATTCCCAATGTTTTATATGTTTAGATATCCAAAGTTTTGAGCATCGACGCTCTTTTTTAATTTTTTATTTTTTATTGAAATGTTTACATACCGAAAGTTTTGAGCATCGATGTTATTTTTTAATGTTTTTATTATTTCTATTTTTATTGAAATGTTTACATACCGAAAGTTTTGAGCATTGACACTCTTTTTGAGGTACTTGAATAGGTTTGAAAACTTAAATGTTTACATAGTGCAAGGCCCTTAAACAGGCCTGACAACTTAAATGTTTACATAGCGCGAGGCCCTTAAACAGGCCTGAAAACCTTAAATGTTTACTTAAGTAGGCATGTCACATTACATTTTTCCTTGAATTTTTCCATACAATGTTGCAGTGAATTTGGACAATATTGTTGTCCACTGCCACGCACAGCCATCATATGTTTCATACTTCTTCTATGCGTGTAATGCAATTTAGTCATCATTGAAGATACATATATTGTTTACTGGTTCACTGGTTGTTGCTTGTTCATTAGTTTGTTGGTTCGTCGGTTGTTGCTTGTCCATTAGTTCGTTGGTTTGTCGGTTGTTGTTTGTTGTTGTTTGGTTCCACTTTGCAAGTTTGAGGCCCTGCCACTGCAGTTGGACTTGTCGGTGCTTGTTTCTTTCTTTTGTTTGCTTCAACTTTGCAAGGTTGGAGTCCTGCACCCACAGTTGGGGTTGTTTTTTCACTTTGCAGGGTTCAAGTCCTGCACCCACAATTGGACCTATGATTCTATCGTTCATCATTGATGAGTAAGTTTGGATACCATAGTTTCATTCGTATATGTTCTTCGTTGTTTATTGTTTACAGTTTGTAAGTAAGAATGTTTAAGTATTTCCACTCGCATGGTCATCATATGTTTCATATTTCTTCTATGCTTGGAATGAAATTTAGTCACCATTGAAGATACATATATTATTTATTGGTTCACTGGTTATTGCTTATTAATTGGTTTTTTCGTTGTTGCTTCTTGTTGTTTGGTTCAATTTTCCAGGGTTGAGGTCCTGCACCTGCAGTTGGACTCGTTCATGCTTGCTCCCTGGTTTGTTTCTTGCTGCTTGTTTTTGTTTGCTTCAACTTTACAAGGTTGGGGTCCTGCACCAGCAGTTAGAGTTGGTTTTTTCACTTTGCAGGGTTCAAGTGTTGCACCTGCAAGTGGACATGTGGTTCTGTCATTCATCATTGACAAGTAAGTTTCAATACCATGTTTTCATCCGTATTTGTTGTTTATTGTTCATTGTTTGCATTTTGCAAGTAGGAATGTTTAAGTATTTATTCATCATTCTTATCCTATAGACTTTCCACAGAGGTTGGAATATATTTTTCTCATGCTCTTAAATTTTCCTCTGCTTTTTTCCCCAGGCTCTCTACCATGTGCATGCCAATGTTGTTTGCACAACTTCGGCTGTGATTTTTTCTAGCATTACAAATCTCGTTCCTTTGTCGTATGTGACAAAGTAAAAATCTAACACCTCAATTGAATAAGAAATTATTCGGCCTTCGCACCTTGCCCTCGATGATATTCCCAGCTTGCCCGAGAATGAGTACCTACCTATCCCGTACGGGAATCGAACCTGTGTCTTTCGCATGAAAAATCCGATGTCAAGCTTGTTGCCTTTGCAGGATGTTCTTGTAGAAGAAAACTGCAGATAGGTGTAGAAGGGATAGGTATGGTACAACGGTGGCTAAGCTGCAACAAAATTGCACAAAATTGGCATATCTTTCTCTCATGCTCTTAAATTTTGCTCTATTTTTTTTCTCCAAACTTTGAACCATACCTACATGCCTTTGCAAAATGTTCTTGTGGAAGAAAAAGATGTTGAGATGGTGCTAGCAAGAATAGTTTTATGTGGATTGCAAATTGAAATATTCAATCTATATGTCGTGTTGTGTGCAACATTGCTAACATAATGAATGTTTTTTCAAATTCATTACACCATTTACATCTGAAAAAAATCATTATCATTCTAGGAGACTTCAGTGTTGACATGCTACAAAATAGTGCCATAACAAAAGAATTGGAAAACTACATGTGAAATTACAATCTATGCTTTCTTTTGGTTAAGATAAAACATGTACAAAACGCACGTATTGACCATATATGGTAAAATGTGCCCGTATCACAATATAGCCTCTTTATCTTATACACAAACTGGTCTGACCATGATGCAATTTGTCTTGAACTTGAATTATGAAATATGCATCAAACATATTACAAAATTATATTTCCATGTCTCAAAGCATATCTGGATACTTTGTTGCACAAAACCAAATCATTCAGCTAGGACCATCCAACCTCTTAATATTTTTTGGCTTGTAATATATTTTGGCCAAGAAAAATTCTATATAACCACAACCATGGATCAAGAAAAACAAAGGTTCATGCTTCTAACTCTATCTTTTATTCTATTCCTTTGATTCTCATTTACTGTATGTACATATTACTTGTTTCTCCTTACATACCAGCTTACATTCATGTTCATTGTATTTTGTCCATTCCCACATTGAAACAAACAGAACAACTAGAGAAGACGAAGGACTCTTAACCACTAATGTAGAAGAGGAGATACAAAGGTGCATGCTTCTACTCTTATTTTGTATTCCATTGTTTTTTATTTCATTTATTGTCTATATATTTGTTCTATTGCTTTGCACCTAATTTATTGTATGTAGATACTACGTATCTTCCTACATAATAACTTATCTTCATGTCATTTGTATTTTCTGTGCTACTAGATTGAAATAAATAGAACTGTATTAATTTTTTTGCATATTTTTCTACATACCAACTTACCTTCATGTCCATTGTATTTTATGCATTGCTACATTGAAAGAAACAGATTAGTTGGACAAGATGATGAAATCTTATATGCCACAATAGAGGGAGCTGAAGTACAATCTTCGAAAAGGTATACCAATTGTGATAGTAAATCAAACACACAAAACGAGTAGGTGGATAAAATATTGGACTAGAAAACGATGATTTGGCAACAATGGGCCTTTGTTGAGACTTCCCGCTTCCGAAGATTTCCCTCCCCTTTTCTATTTTCCCACTCTCTATTATCCCTTTTTTTCCCCTCTTCTATACTTAATCGAATTCCCCTTTCTTTTTCCCCTCTACTTTCCCTTTCTGGTTGCTTTACTTAGTTGTTGTTTTTTCGAAAATTTCTAGGTGCGCAGACTCACGGATTCACATTTATACTCATGCTTCTATATCACCAGTCTGACCGACGACTTCCTCATTCCATACTTGGCCACTTTTTCAATCACAGCTTCCCGGGTTGGCGGCCTCAAAATTGTGCTTCTATTGTTCGGTGTCCTCCAAACAGCACCCGGAGTTCCACGATATACAAATTGACATTCGAACTCCCGGGTCGACAAGCTCAATATTTTGCTTCTATTCTTCCATGACCTGCAAAAAACTTCCCTTCATTCCTTGTTTCATGTTACACATTTTTGCACTCAAAATTTTTGAGGCATACAATTTGATCGTCGGGTCTTCATGTTTACTCGGTATCCCTTGACACCCTATTTCATATTCCATCTCCTTCGAGCCTGTATATGACATCCAGAACAATTATGAACCATATATAATGCATATGATTGTTTAGTCATTCCGATTTTTATGTACACATGCTTGCATCAGGAAAAGTTGGACAAGTGACATGGGCATGAGTAGTTAATCATCGCAATCATTACCAGAACGACAAGGCCAAATGTAAAGATTCATACATTATGCTCTTGCTATGTTTACCAAACAAATATCCTTAGTTGTTTATTCTTCTATGCCATGATAAATATGTTGATGTCATCTGCAATACATGCTTTGTAGTTCACAAGAAGTATCGACGAGCGCAAGTGAAACGCCCAACATAGTGCAAGCTCTGTAGACTAAGAGGTATGGTTACAAAACTTTGACCTGCATAATTCATCCAAGTTGTGCGTCTACTTGTACATTTATGCCAAAAAAAAGAAAACAACAAAAATGATGCAGACTACCATTCACATTACTTTTTCTATTCAAAAAATGTCACCAGGTCTAAACTTATAACACCCAGTAAATTATCGATAGAAGGCTTGAACAGTTGTCGAACTGGACAAGTGTTCATCGGGGACATAATGGTCGTGTATAGCACCTACTTACACAAGGCAAACAAAAGTATATGCATTGTACATGCTGACATGACTGACAACGAAACCATGATGACAGTCACACTGACTATCCCTACACAACTTGTCCAGAAACATGCAGAAAAGATCTTGCCAAGTAATGGGATATCCATTACAAATTTTAATTTATTGTCGAAAACAGTATATGACCATGGTGATTGTGATCGGATTATATCACTCAACGAAACAAGTAATGTGGAAAAAATTCTTGTGATTTGTTCAGAATATCATTTCGTACTGAACACAACAATCATCTTACTTGCACAGAGTGACAACACTTACCCGATCGGAACCATTGGTGCAGTTGTCACACTCGCGAGAAAATTTGGATTGCAACACATTCTCCATATAAAAGATGGAGAGTCAGACAATGACAAGGAAATGGTATTGTTCTCCATATCCAGTTTTGTCATTTACTTTCACATGTTCATATATCTCAATTATGTTACACAACTATTACATTGTTCCATGTTGCACATGCAATTGTTCGACACCTATTCAAATTTGTTTTCCTCAATGGAGCAACAATTGCATAAAGGGAAATTTCCACTTATGTTCTTCAAAAATATAACAAAGAAAAGAGATTTTAAAGAAAGGATCATTCGCACAGCCCAAGCAACATTTGTAACAGAATTGCGAACAGATATAGTACAGGATCTCAAGAAACTAACTAGCTCGACAACTGTTGTGCGTATACATCTACAATTCCATCCACACTTTGCTCATAAAAATCGCCTTGAATAATTTTCTGTAACTTTTTTGTTGTACAGTTGTATATTATATTGTTCAATATATTAATTGTTATGCTCATGTGCGTAGGTTGAGGGTGTTTTGGTTGCAGTGAATGCGTACTCGACCCCCTTCGAGCCAATATGTGCCAAATGCAACTCTCCTACTTCTGCCTCTGCTTTGATAAATGATGGCACAATTGATTGCCTACAATGTAGTAAAAAATGCCCTTACATATATATACATTGCCTCAATGTTGCCATCTGAACCCTCAGCAACACAATTGTACATTGTACAATTAGATAACCTATGTTACAAGATGTGCTTCATGGGTTAGCAGAATTTCCATATGAAGTATACCTACAAAAAAAGGCAAACAATGTCTACATGTTACACGACGTTCATGTACATAGCAAATTTACAATAAATGAGGACAATGCCATACTGCATATCGACTGAACCAAAAATAAATATTCATATCAAGTGTTGACAGGAAACAAAACAATCTCATTTGTATATGTTCATGCTACCCAATGAGGATATAAATAGATTTTTGAAGTGCCATGGCAAATTGAACTGGAAGCGCATAAGATTATTCAGCCCATGAATGAGAAGCATGAGGATAGACCTCATACAAAGTATCCAACTGTGAATAAATCAGGTCCATCCTTTGAGCCGTCAAAATGGCTTGCTCCTCTGAACGGAACCATCAGGCATTTTCAATAATATTGAAAATTTGGCATTGTTCGAACAACATTAAGTTAAATGTTGACACTCTTTTCTAGAACTAGTAATGTTAGAACATTGGCAGGTCAATGTGATCTTGGTTCATGGTACTATCAGAAGCAAATGTTCATAGTGATCTTAGTTCATGGTAATATAGTAATTGGAAAATTTCTTGGTTCCCATTTGTGGATTTGGTTATAGATGGGATACAATTCCCAATTTCCATTGAATTTGTCATGTCTTGTGTTTGGTGGACTTTTGTTCATGTGCTTTCGTGTCGTAGTTCAAGGTTCTCATGGGCCTGATTTTTGAATTATAGTTGGATGATACATTCAGTATCTTAGCGGTTTTTCTATGATCTTAAAGAATACACAAGACATGCTTTGCATTTTAATGTAAGCTATGTGAAGCCAATGTGATATGTAGTTCATTTTAGTACTTTTACTTGATCGGTGAAATTACCAAAATTCATCTTCAGAAATATTTTGAAATAAAAGGATATATGTTATGTGAAGTCCAATGGAACTATGATATCAACCACAGAAAATTAAAATTAAAATTCATCGTTGTTATACTTACAGTGAAGTTGACAGTACAATAATTTTACTTGAACATCCCAAAATTGATTTTTCTGTCACTTTTCGATGCTTTTCTTATGCAAACACATCCTGGAAAGTATAACCATGACTCACTTTCTATATTCCTTGATTGAAGAACATGTTCACCTGTCTAATGCACTTCATAGTTATTCTTAAGACCATTAATGGAGTTTTGTTAAGACCAATTACCGCTTCCGAAAATTGCCCTCCCCTTTATTTTTTCCCTCTACTTTTCCTTTCTGGTTACTTAGTCATTTTTCGGAAAATGTCTAAGTGTGTGGGTTGGTTGATTCACGCGTTCAGTTTTGCATTTATGATTTTATATCACGATTCCGACCGACTGCTTCCTCGTTCCATAATCAACAACTTTTCGATCACGGGCTCCCCGTTAGGCAGGCTCAACATTGTGCTTCCATTGTTCCTCCCCTTACAAATAGGGCCTGGAATTCCCCGATATACAAATTGACAACCAAATTCCCCTTTCTTTTTCTCCTCTACTTTCCCTTTCTGGTTACTTAGTCATTTTTCCAAATATGTCTCATGCTTTTATATCACAAGTTTGACTGATCGCTACCCCATTCCATACTTGGCCACTATTTCCATCATCGGTTCCCAGGCAAGCTTTCTCAACATTGCGCTTCCATTGTTATGCAACCTACAAATAGCACCCAGAGTTCAGAGATATATAAATTGACCGTCAAAGTCCGTCATCATGCCTTGTTCTGTGTTACACATTTTGCAGTCAAAATCTCGGAGACATACAATTTGACCATCGGGCCCTCACGTCTCCTGACTGCTTTCCATACTTGGCCATTTCTTGGAATCTCTTTCACAGGTTGGCGGGTTCACGAAATGTCCAATGCTTAATCGCTCTTTGCCATCCCTGCTACCTTCGCACTTCTTTCTAGATATGAAATTATTAAGATTTAATTCTAATAGCTCATCATGCAGGAACCATTAAGATTGTCATCAATGTCTGAAAGGTTGGAGGAGGTATGTCATTAATATAAATTAAACCAAGATTTGCGGAGGGTTTTATTATCCCTTCCGAGTGTTCATTTCAAGCATCATGGAATCTCTTTCACGTGTCGTCTCGTTGGCGGCTTCACGAAATATCCAATCCTTAATCTCTCTTTTTCGTCACCGCCACCTTCACAATTTTTTCTAAGTATGCAATTAGTACGCTTTAATGGTAATAGCTCATTATGCAGGAACCATAGAAATTGTCATTAATAAGCGAGAGGCTCAAGGAGATCTCCCATTGATACTCATTAAACCAAGATTTGTGGAGGGTTATATTATCCCTTATGAATGTTCATTTCAAACATCATCTTGAGAAAATGGACGTTCTCGTTAACTTATGGCAGCAGTTCTGTCCAGATACGGTAAACACCTTTGGGCATGATGCCCACAACTTCTAGTGGTCCAGGGAATATTCTTACTACTCATCTCTTTCCACCCAGAAGCAAAGAAGGTGATTATCCCTTGGTGCATCGAGAGATATATTCAAGCTAAATAATTCCAAGGCAACCCCCCTGCGTTGATGGTCGGTGCAAAGGTTGATGCGGTTGATTTCAAACCGGAAGAAGACAATTTGATGGAAAATGATACGACGATGGATGATGGTAATGCAAACGATGTTCCCACTCCTGTGCCCAAATTGAAATCCGCCATAATGGGGAGCACTTCCCGACTCGCTGATGGCGGCCCTAACAAGACCAAAGGAAGGGGTTTTAGAAAATAAATCAACGTTGAACACAATAATCACTTTGCAGATCAAGAGTTTGAGTCTCTTGTCTTGGATGGCGATCCTTTCCCTCAGAGATGTATCCTTTCCTTTCATTTTTAGGGTCTTGGAATGGGTTTGGATTTGTCCCTGGTGCAGGTTGTGTCCCTGAAGTCTTTGACTGTAAGAAAATGGTCTCTTGTTGCGTCGAGAGATATATTTCTGATCCGAAATCGGATCCAGAAGCCTGACAAGGCTTGAAAAATGCTCAAAAATGAAAGTGCTCGGAATGCGATGAAACCTGTGCTATTGTGTCTGTCTCGTCTTCCTGATTCTGGTGGTATATTTACTTTGTCAAACGGGCTCCGTATGGAGAAGATATCGCATTCTGTCCGAAAAGCCAAACAGATAAAAAAAGGGGATGACTGTACAGTTTGTACAGTCCGCGTGTCATGATGACTGTGCAAACCGTACGGTCTGTACAGCTGACGTGGAAAACCCAGAAGGGGACATGTGGCAGCACCAGGAGGTGACACGTGTCAGGCATATTTGGGCGTACGGGCGTACAGCTGGACCTATCCCGAGGTGACACGTGTCACCACTGTAAGGGTGACACGTGGCACGGGTGACGTCAGCAGCTGACGTGGCAGAGATGACAGAGAAGTGACAGGTGGAAGTACGGCATCTGACATGGCAGGCACGTGGCCCAGTTAAGGGCTGCCATGTGGCACCCCGTGATTGGTTGTTCGTTTATGTGTAAAAGTTTATGGCTTGGCCGGGAGTCGAACCCGCGACCTCCCGTCGGGACTGTGGACTGGCAGGGCTGGGCTAACCACCCGCCCGGCCGGTGTTACTTGTTAACTATACGGAGCATTTCAAATTTAAATTTGAATTAAAGTTTGGTCGGGGGGGAAAGGGTCGGAGCTTAGCCCCAGCCCTCGGCGTACACCACACGACCATTACATGTAACCACGAGCGCGAGAGTCAAAGCGGGTGGGTGTTCACGGTTAGGGGCTTGGCCCATGGTTCCCGGCAGTCCATACGTAACCACCACCAAATAAACCGGGGCTATTCTGACTCAAAAGGGCACGGTTGTTATAAGCTCGTGATTCCATGCCATAAGCCACAGGACCCGGGGTTGGAGCAGAGAAAAGGGGCCAGCGCTTAGCCTACGGGCTAACGCTTGGCCATATGGAGTCCATATGACCCTGCCAAGGGGGCGTGCACCAGGAGAAAGGGGCCTAATGCCCTATTATAACTATAAAGTGGGTTTATAACTAATTTTTGGGTTTTTAATTGTTGTTAAGCCTATTTTTAATGTATTTTCTCCATTTTTGGGGAATATTGGGCATTTTTGGAGCCTAATTTTTGGGAGGAAGTTGGAGATGAGTAACCAACTTCCCAGCTATATAACCCAGGCCTGTTTGAGGCCATAGGAGGGCATTCAGAGCAAAATTATGCTGAGGAGAAGCCAAGCCAAAGCCATTTTGAGGCAGAGAATCTTTTGAGGAGGAGACGTTGTCGGACCATTTCTGGGAGCTCCGAACGTCCGTTTTGCGTGTCGTTTTCCTTGATGGGTTTTAGAGATCTGGAAGAACATGACAAGATTAGTATTGTATCCATTTGGCATTGCAGCGATGTACTTTTGATCTTTTGAGCAGAAATAAAGAAGCCTCCCCCACAGAGACAAAGGCCCAGAGACGTAGGCAAAGTTGTGCCAAACTCCGTTATCAATCTGCGTGTTATGGTTTGTTGTTTATTCTTTCATTTCATATCTGCAAATGTATATGTGGATTTCATAATTCCTCTTCTTTCCTCATTCTTTCACTAAGTTTCTCAAATGGTTAATTAATGCATGCAAAAATAAAACTCAACCATAAGTCATTAAAAGATCCGACGGATCAAGTGGTATCAGAGCTAGTTGAAGTTTGGATTTGAGTTTTGCATGTTAACCAGGGAAAAGCTACAG
>ML782516.1:131549-180919 GCA_009831015.1 Picea engelmannii
AGAATTGGAAAACTACATGTGCAAATACAGTCTCTGCTTTCTTTTGAACAAAACAAGCCATCCGCAAAACACAGTTATTGACCATGTCTGGTCCAATGTGCCCATTCCTCAATACAGTATATTTGTCTTAGACACATATTGGTTTGATCACGATACAATTGGTATTGCACTTGAATTATGACATATACATCAAACTTATTGCAAACTCATATTTCTATGTTTCAAAGCATATATGTATCCCTCGTTTCTACACATATCGTTCTGGTGAGCATACATACCTTGTTCTACTCGAATTATAAAATATACATGTGCCAAAAAAAAAAAAAAAAGAGGTATATCCTCCCAAAAACTATTTGTGACTCTATTCATCTTATTCTATTTTTTTTTTGTATATGTACATAGTAGTTGTCTTTTTCTTAACATTTGAACTTATGTTCATATCCCTTTTGTTTTGTACTTTTGTTGATAGAAACAAAGAGGAAAACTAGAGGGCGCAAAAAGCTCCTACCCGGAGATGTAGAGGAATCCATGCAAACGTGCATTCTTTTTCTGCCTGTGTTCCATAGTAAACAGTTTTTCGTTTACTTTCTCTGTATTAGTCAAACTTGTTTGCGGGTTTTTTTTTTTTTTTTTTAGCGTCGAGAGGTCGCTACGCTGCACATCCACCATCTAGCAGAAATGCAATGTTGAGCCAGCCAGCCTGCAAGTCCTCTTGTCAATATGTATATCGCCCAACTATGACTGCTATTTGTAGGACACGGAACATTAGAGGCATAATGTACAACCCACAAGTGCACGATCCAAATAAGTGACTAAGTATGGAATAAGGGAACTGTGCATATTTGGTATGTAGTGCTCGTTTCTGGGAGCTTGCCAGCCCTGGAGTCTGCCAATTTGGATATCGCGAAAATGACTAGAAGTAGAATGTACAGCCGGCCAACTTGCAAATCCGCTTGTCAATTGACAAATGTTGAGCCTACCAGCCGACAAATCCTCTTGTCAATTTATTATCATAAGCAATTTGCTAGGTAGCGGACAATAGAGGCCTGTTTTTAACCCCGCTAGCTCGACAATGCATGATGCAGAAACTGTACATGGTCCATAAAATCTCAGTGACCCCGCAATTTCGCTTGTCAATTTGCATATCACAGAATTGTATGTCCTATTTGTAGAACATGAAACAATAGAGGCCTATTTTTTGACCCCCCCGCCTGAGAACCCGCAAGTATGGAATGTGATATCAATACATGATCTATAAAATCTCATGTCCATACTTTATAAAGGTACATATTTAGTTTTGCCTCGTTTCTACACACACTGATCTGGTAACCACAGAGTTGGTGTTGCACATGAATTATGAAATGTGCATTGGGAGTCGGACGGATCCCTTTGCTTTGCTTAGCCAATTTTTACAGTGCCAACCCGAGAACCCAATTTCTATATGGTGAAAATTGGCCCAATGTACATCCCGCAAGTATGTATTGCTCGTTTGTTGGAACACGCCATGCCTAGAATAGAATGTTGAGCCGACCAGCCCGCAAATACGCTTGTCAATTTATTATCATAACCTATTTGTAAGGCGCCGAACAATAGAGCCTTGTTTTTTACCACGCCAACCCGAGAACCCGCGATCCAGAAACTGTGGATGGTCTATAAAAGGCCAGCCACCCCGCAAGTCCACTTGTCAATTTGTATATCATGGAACTGTGTGTGTTATTTGTAGAACATCGAAAAATAGAGGCCTTCTTTTCATCCCACCCGTCCGAGAACCCGCGATCCCGAATCTATAAAATCTCTTGTCCATACTTCATGAAGTACATTTTTAGTTTTGCCTCATTTCTACACATACTCATCTGGTAACCGCAGAGTTGGTGTTGCACATGAATTATGAAATATGCACTGGCAGTCGGACCGAGCCCTTTGGTTTTCTTAGCTGAACAATTCTGATTCATGTTGACACTCAGTTGTTTCACCATGCACTTTCAGACTTGGCCATTCCTTCCTTGCTTACTCTTCCCCATGCCCATCACCTTCACATGTGTGCATAATAAGAAATAGTGTTTATATATGTGTTTGTGTGTGTGTGTGTGTGTCTTCTTTCTAAATCTTTAATGCTAACAGGTCATCGTGCAGGCAACGTTTAAGTTGTCATTGATGCGCACAAGGCTCGAGAAGTTATGCCATTAATGCAATTTTTGTGAAGGTTTTTCTTATCCCTTCCCAGTCTTAATTTCAAATTCCATGGAATGTCATTCGCACGCCGCCAGCTTGCTTCCTTCATTAAAACTCCAATCTCTTCCCACTCTTAATTTCAAATACCATGGAATGCCATTCGCACGCTGCCAGATTGGTTCGTTCACGAAACCTCCAATCCTTAAATGTTCTTCGCCATAACCCCCACCTTCGGACTTCTAAGTATGCAATAATTACGCTTTACTTCTAACAGGTCACCATATAGCACACATAGATATTGTCATTAATGAGGAGATTTTCCATTCACATGCATTGAAGCAATGTTTTTGGGGGGTTAGATTGTCCCCTCCATTTCTTCATTTCAAGCAGTGTCTGGAGAAAACCAACATTTTCATAAACTACTGGCAGCAACTCCACAGCAGTTTTGTGGAGATACACTGAACATCTTCCTCACGAGCTATCTGTGCAGAAGAAGGGAAAAATAATTGTAGGGGAGGCGGAGCAGCCCGAAATTTATAGTGAAAACATGGATCTTGACGCTGATCTGGAAAGCATATTTTGCAACCTTGATCGGCTCGGAGATCCAATTCAGCATACCTGCTCAATGGACATGGTTGATACTGAAATTTTTTACGAAGATGAATCCTTCGTATTCCAGAGTGTTTCTTTTGAAACAGAATAAAAAAAAATAATCATTGAAAAAAGAGATGTAAAAAATAAGAAAACAAAACATCGTTCAGAACTTGACCTTGCCAATATGCAGTCATCGAAAATATCTCAACTTCACATGGCAACCGGAGATGCTCTTCATGATTTCGTTGCAGTCATTGACGTCGAAAATGCCAGACTAAAGAACCGGATTAAGGAATTAGAGGAGGCTTTCTTTCCTATGCCATTGCTTGGCAGTTCTTTGGAAATAGCCATGCCTACGACTACATGCACCCCTGCAACAAATCTAAAAGGGTCCTCCAGCTTCCTTGCGTCATGTAGAGGACACGTGGAGAAAAACATCAACAAAAGAATGGAACTGATTACTAAATCTTGGGAAACATCACGGAATATGGATTCCCTGGGGAGCAGGGCACATAAGTTGCTCATGCTTCTGCAGACGGATTTAAAAAATGAATAAAATTTCTATGTACACATGGTCATCCCTTTTTCCTTTCATGTCAACAACATGCCAGAGACGAGAAGAAGACAACATGATCTCACGTCCAAAAAATGGCTCACTCAATTAGAAGCATGATGGAAATAGAAAGTGAAGAGCATGTATCTCATCGTCCAATCATGTGAGCAAGCAATATCAAAGAAAGAAACATTATTCACAAACCTCACCAAAATAGACTTATCAAGAAAGACAAGCGGCTTTCAGGATCCCAACTTAATCCTCAACTCGTTGGCGTTAACCAAGCAAGCTTTCGATAAACAAGTTGACAATTTGAAGGCCTTGTCTTTAGAAAATTTTTACAGGATTGTTGAATATCATGAAGAAGAGGTGGACAACTGGCTAGTCCGGTATTCGGTACAAAATGGAGACATTCATGAAGCTCTGTGTAAACTTTCAATTGATCTAAAGGAATTAGAAAATGAAGTTTCAGCATTCAAATCCCCAATGACATCAACGTCGCCCCCTTGTGAAGCTATATTGAAGAGAACTTGAAGTGGTTCACCAACAAAATCCAATGGGCAAATGCATAAATCCTTTATTTATCAATCCATTTATTCAAGCAGGTCGCCCACAAAAACCAGCAGGGAAAGGCATGACCAAGCAAATACCAAAATTACTTATATGTACCATCCCGATAAGTGTATAGTGATAGTCCTTTCTTTATCAATCCAGTTATTCCAACTTTTCTGAGTAGAAATCTATAGCCAAAAATTGATCTTCCCATTTCTACTTTTCAGGTATTACATTCTACCGTGACCAACTTCTTTCCACAGTCCTATTTCTTGTACATATTTATGTTATGGTCCACGGGAGCCCCAATCCCAGTCTATATGACAAACGCATTTACATTTCCAGGGATATGTAACAAACTATTTTTTTTTCATATATTCCAAATAAAACTATTCTTTTGTCTCCTTATATATTCATGTGTTCCTATATTTTTACCTTCAGCTATGCTGAATGTAAACTCATTTTGTTTATTTTATCTCAATTCTCTATTTTTCTTATGCATTTTTTCTCCAGCCTAGTCATTTTCAAAATAAAGTATGACATAAATGACTCACTCAAATTTGAGATATCATATTTCACATATATATGTATATGTTTCTTTAAATTTCCAAGAATATGTAACACGTTCCATTTTTTCTATATAAATGTCATAAAATTCTGTTCACTACTTTTTGTGTACTCAAATGTATAGAGAGTATGTCATTTCTTTCATCTTTGCCACCTGTCCTTCATACTTTTTCTAGAAAGACCCTTAAAATTAAAATAGTCCACAAGTCCGATCGTCAATTTGTATATCACGGAACTATGGGTGCTCTTTGTAGGCCATGGAACAACACATGCCCAATTTTCAGCCCGCCAGCTCGACAACCCGCGATCCAAAAATTGCCTAGGTATGGAATCAGGGCTCCATGCAAGTATGGAATGAGGGCTCCATGCATGCTCTATAAAAACTCATCCCCATACTTTATAAAAGTACATATTGCATATGTATAAAAGTAAATATCTGCTTTAAAAAATAACGTTTTTTGCTATGTATAGTTTATGCTCTCCAGGAACATATAATTTGATACATTTCAATTTCTTCTATCCATAAGCCCCTGTTTTAAAGAAAACTAATTCGGAAATGCTATTTATTTGGTCCTCTTGTCCACTGCCCTATGTAACAAACATTGGTACTATATTTTTTTTACATTTGTCCACCACCGTATGTAAAACCTATGTAAAGAAAACCAATTCATGAATGCTAAAATAGTCTGCAAGCCCGCTTCTCAATTTGTATATCATGTAACTCTGGTTGCTCTTTGTAGGCCATGGAACAAACGAGGCCCAATTTCCAGCCCGACAGCTCGAGAACCCGCGATCCAAAAATTGCCTAAGTATGGAATCAGGCCTCCGTGCAAGTATGGAATGAGGGCTCCATCCTTGCTCTATAAAATCTCATCCCCATACTTTATAAAAGTACATATTTCGTATGTATAAAAGTAAATATCTACTTTAAAAAATTACGTATTTGCTATGTATAGTTTATGGTCTCCAGGAACCTATAATTTCATAAATTTCAATTTCTTGTGTCGAGGAGCCCCTGTTTTAAAGAAAACTAATTCGGGAATGCTATTTATTTGGTCCTTTTGTCCACCGCCCTATGTAACAGACATTGGTACTATACTTTTTTCCCTTTTTCCCACCAGCGTATGTAAAACCCATGTAAAGAAAATTTTGTAAAATTACATAGTCAAGAATGCTAATTTTTTTTTTTTGTCAACAAACCTATGTAACAGACATTACCACTATTTTTTACAATTGAAATAGTCCGATATCCACTTGTCAATTTGTATATCGTGAAACTATGCGTATTCTTTGTAGGCCACAGAACAACAGAGGCCCAATGTTATATTTTTTGGACACGATGCGCTTAAAATTATAATAGTCTGGAAGTCTGATTGTCAATTTGTATATTGCGGAACTATCTGTGCCTTTTGTAGGGCACGGAAGAACAGAAACCCAAATTTCAGCCTGACATCTCGAGAACCCGCCATCCAAAACCTGGCTAAGTATGGAATAAGGGCTCCGCTTTGTAAAATTACATATTTTGTATGTATAAATTAAGTTGTCCAGGAACCTTTCATTTCATAAATTTCAATTTCTATTGTGTCCACGATCCCTTCTTTTAAAGAAAACTAAGTTAGGAATGCTAATTTTTTTTGTGTGTTTTGTCAATAAACCTATGTAACAGACATTACCACTATTTTTGACAATTCAAATAGTCTAAACTTCACTTGTCAATTTGTATATCGTGGAACTATGGGTATTCTTTGTAGGCCACGGAACAATAGACGCCCATTTTTCAGCCCAACAGCCCGAGAACCCGTGATGCAAAAAATTTCCTAAGTATGAATTCAGGGCTCCGTGCATACTCTATAAAATGTCATCCCCATACTCTATAAAAGTACATATTTCATATGTATAAAATTAAATACCTTTCATTTCATAAATTTCAATTTTTATTATGTCCACGATCCCTTCTTTTAAAGAAAACTAAGTCGAGAACGCTAATTTTTTTTTGTTTTTTGTCAACAAACCTAAACTGCAGAGCAATGATACATACATGGTGTTTTGTCTAAGTTTCCTCCCCGTAGTCCAAACTCTACTTCTCAATTTGTATATCGCGGAACTCTAGGTATTCTTTCTAGGCCACGGAACAACAGACGCCCATTTTTCAGCCCACCAACCCGAGAACCCACAATGCAAAAACTGACTAAGTATGAATTCAGGGCTTTGTGCATACTCTATAAAATGTCATCCCCATACTCTATAAAATTACATATTTCGTATGTATAAAAGTAAATACCTTTCATTTCATAAATTTCAATTTCTATTGTGTCCACGATCCCTTCTATTAAAGAAAACTAAGTTAGAAACGCTAATTTTTTTTTGTTTTTTGTCAACAAACTTATATAACAGACATTACCACTATTTTTTCTAGTTTTTGCCCATGAACCCATGTAGATCAACTTCCTGCCCACGTGTCTGTACTCCATTGCATTTATTCCCTTTCCCGCAGATGGGGTGCTAGTAGAGCACACGCCTTGAGCAGAGCAGCCAGGACCGATCCTCCATGGCATCGGCCACATGACGACCGCGTGCCACTCCCTCCCACCTACCTCATGACTTTAAGTTCATCTCGCTTGAGGCAGGGTGCCATTACTCTCAGTACACCCTGCTCTGCCTTCACATCCTTTCGAAGGACCAACACCTTCATTGGGCCTTTACTCTGCGTGTGCGGCCATTTATGGAACCTCACCAGCTCCCCAGCCTATTTCAATTGCTCCAGCGGCTCCAGATGGCTCATTCTTTCCTGGTTTTTCTTCTCAGAGCTTGGCCTCCTGCCCAGCTTTTCCCTGCTCTGATTTTGTCCTCTCCTGCTCTATTCCTGGTGCATTTTCGCTCTCCCATTGTCCCGAAGATGCCCTGACTACGAGGGAAGTCGAAACGTGGGCCAACCTAGCAGCCAAACTGACCCCGCCTAGTCCTTCATCCCCCGCCTGGTCCCTCCCTGTTATCCTCCTCCCTGACGTATTCGACTCAAATTCTCGCTTCTCTCCTGCCCCTTGTTGCGTCCCTTACCAATAGAATGGAGGGGTTGGACTGCTCAAGGGCCTCAGTGGACTACAAACCAGGACCTTTAGGCAATTTGGCATCTGTTTCACACCCAGGCCTTTTGGCTCCTCCCAATTTTTCGGCCACCTAGTCGCTTCAGGACCAGCCTCACGACGCCCAATTTCATATTGATGGTCCGGAAGCCAATCAAAATTCATGACAGCAACCCCAATCTCGAGTCGTTTCCAACGCTGACCCAGAATGCGAGTGGCAAACAAGCCTTGCACTGATGTAGAGCCTGGTATTCTACCTGCGTCGGGACATGGATGACCTCCGGTTCCGCCTAGAGACCCTGGACGGAAAAGCCTCTCCACTTCTGCAGTTGCTCTCCGTGTTACAAGGTGCTCATCACCTCCCAACATAGGAGCCCAAGCAGCAGCAACCTCGGCACCAGTGTCGGCACTGGAAAATTTGGTCCACGCAAAGGCAGACCACGAGGAGCAAAGGCTTCCATCATACCCGGAGGACATCCAGAAGGAAGAGCATGTGCCATCATAGACCGAGGACGCCATGCAACTAGATCGGACACCGGTTGAGGAGGAGCCGCCTCCTCCTGGGGACATGACATTTCGTGCCTTCTGCATGGTCGCGTCACCGCACTACTTCTGCAAGGCCGCGTCGTCGCACTACAGCCCATACTGGTGATGTGTCTGTTGTTTTTGTCTATTGTTTTGTCATGTGCATGGCGACCTTTCATGCATTTCTCCATGGTTATTATAATTATGTTGTCTACACTTTCCAGAATTGTAACGACCACCATTAGGGGCCAGAATTTTGAACTCTTTTTGCGTGAGTAACAATTTAGACTTCAGGTATGAAGCGGTTCAACTGGATGAGATGGTTTCCCCTTAGGGCAGCTCAGTGTTTACAGCTTGAAACCATGGAAATTCTTTGTACTCCTTCATTTTGACAGACTTTTATACAATATTACTTATAAAAAAAAATATTAAATAAAATTTAAATAATTGTTTATACTATTCATTAGGTAAAACATGTCATAGCATTATATAAATTACTATAAATCTCCATACAATGTTATAATATTCTATAAATTGCAGTCTCATGTTTATGACGGAATTGTTCGGTGCAAAACATATATAACGGAAGTCTTTGGTGAAAAATGTATATCGCATAACACGTTGGACATGAAAAGTGTGAACCGACTACTCTGCCAACCCGCAACTCTGTAATTGTTCGATGCAAAATGTATCAAGTTTAATAGCATTATACAAATTACTATAAATCTTGGTACAATGTTATAATTTTCTATAAATTACTCTCATGTATATGACAGAATTGTTGGGTGCAAAATGCATATCACGGAAGTCTTGGACTATATATTCATCACACGAGCCCCTTCAAATTGAAATAGTCCACAAGTCTGATTCTCAATTTGTATATAGCGGAACTGTCGGTGCTATTTGTAGGACACAAAACAACAAAAGCTTGATTTTCAGGTCCCCAGCCCGAGAACCCGGGATCCAAAAATTGGCTAAGTCGTATAGTTTATGGTCTCCATAAACCTATAATTTCATAAATTTCAATTTCCTGTGTCGAGGAGCCCCTGTTTTAAAGAAACCTAATTCGGAAATGTTATTTATTTGGTCCTTTTGTCCACCGCCCTATGTAACAGACATTGGTACTATACTTTTTGCCATTTTTTCCACCACCGTATGTAAAACCTATGTAAAGAAAACTAATTGGCGAATGCTAAATTTTTTGGACACGAGAAAATTAATTCAGGAATGTTATTTTTTTCATACTTTTGTCCACCAACCTATGTAACAAACATCAATACTATTTTTTTTGTTTTTTTGTCTACCAGCATTTGTTAAAAGGAAAACTAATTCGGGAAGCCCCTTCAAATTCAAGTAGTCCGCAACTCTGATTGTCAATTTGTATATCGCGTAACTCTAGCTGCTATTTGTAGGCCACGAAACAACAAAAAGCCAATTTTCATCCCACCAGACCGAGAACCCGCCATCCAAAAATTCAAATAGTCTGCAAGGTTGCTTCTAAATTTGTATATCGTCGAACTCTCGGTGCTATTTGTAGGGCACGGAACATCAGAAGCCCAATTTTCAGCCCGCTACCCTGACAACCCGAAATGGAGCAAATTCAAATAGTCTGCAAGACCACTTGTCAATTTATATATCGTGAAACTCTCGGTGCTATTTGTAGGGCACGGAACAACAAAAGTCCAATTTTCAGCCCGCCAACCCCAGAATCTGCGATCCAAAAATTCAAATAGTCCGCAAGACCACTTCTCAATTTGTATTTCGCGGAACTCTCGATGCTATTTGTAGGACACGGAACAACAAAAGTCCAATTTTCAGCGCACCACCTCGACAACCCGGAATGAAGCTTTCGTCCATGCTCTATATATCTACTTAATCAAATTACATATTTGATATGTATAATTTCTCCTATCCACGAACCTATAATTTCATATATTTCAATTTCTTATGTCCAAGAGCCCTTCTTTTAAAGAAAACTAATTCGGTATTGCTAGTCTTTTTATGCTTTTGTCCACGAACCTATGTTACATACGTTGACCCTTAAATCTCAAATAGTCCACAAGCCCGATTGTCAATTTCTATGTCGTGGAACTCTGGGTGCTATTTGTAGCGCACAGAGCAATAGGAGACCAACTTTTAGCCCGACAGCCCCCATGCTCTATATATCTACTTAATCAAATTACATATTTGATATCCAGCAGCCCTTCTTTGTAACATACATACACCCTTAAATTTCAAATAGACCACAACTCCAATTGTCAATTTCTATGTTGCGGAACTCTGGATGCTATTTGTTGGCCACATAGCAACAGAGCCTGATTTTCAGCGCACCAGCCCAAGAACCCGCGATACAAAAAAATGACAAGTATGGAACCTCTTTCCCAAACTTTATAAAAGTATATATTTCGTATCTATAAAAGTAAATATCTACTTTATAAAATTACAAATTTCGTATGTATAATTTATGTTGTCCACGAACCTATAACTTGATAAATTTCAATTCCTTTTGTATCCACCAGCCTTGTTTTAAAGAAAACTAATTCACAAATGCTATTTCTTTTGTGTTTTCATGTACTTCAACTTCCTACCCACGTGCCTGTACTCTGTCACATTTATTCCCATTCCTACCTGGCAGGGACTACGCTGCCATATAGCACTTGTTTTAATTTTTGCTTGTACATTGTTAATTTAATTTTTTTAAATAAAGTTTCTTTTAATAAGTAATAAAGTTTATTCTTAATCAATGGAGTAAAATATAGAGTATAAAATTGATTGCATAATTATAAAACATTATGGTCTACTACAGAATGTTCTTTCTCCTCTATTATGTTATCTCTCTACTTATTTTGATAGATGTTATGTGATGCAATATTAAATCACTATAATAAGAGTTGAACCACTTTTCCTCTTTTCGCCTAGGTTTCAACACTTTTTCTTTGTCGTTAAGGTTTTAGATTCTCATATTGCTTTTAGAATTATTTAGTGGTTTTCCATGTGTTACTAACTCCACATGAGTAAATCATATTGAGCTAACATTGTTGCAACATGTACTTGAGGGGAATAATTGGACCATTGCCTTGTCGAAGGTATAACTTTTGCATATGAACTTTGTTTGAGGCAAACAACCTAGCCTTGGAAATATATTGACGTGTAGAATGTAGTGAGCACCTACACAACAATTTTCCTAGAGGTCAAACAGCCTAAAATTCCACTTATTGGACCATGAACCAAATGGTTTTTAATTCTAGTTTATATGTGTGGTTTTCATAATATGACCTGAAGTGTCCTTTGTAGGTCCCAAAATCTATTTTCCCCATTCCAAAACATCAATAAAGTCATACAACAACTATGTATGTCTATTTTGGATCATCCCTCCCCATTTTTGAAGGCTTTTGGTCTCCAAAACCTTTAGTTTTATAAGAGATGAAGAAACAATTCTTCAACTTTCTCCTTGGACCACCATTTGGCCTTGGCTAGTAGTTCTCTTCAATCTCACCTTCCAAAGCTCTTGCTAACCCCCTCTGGTTGTTCTAATATTCTTATGCAAATTCATACCCTCTAGTAATTATGTATGTGCATCTGGTGCCACAAATTCTATGGAAGGTAATACTTGGCTAGCTTTGCCCTCATTGAGCATGGATGGCTCATAGAGTTTTAGGTTATGTATTACTATTGGGTAAATGTGCATATAATAAATCAAACTAAGTTTGTAAGCATTGTTGCATGCCTTATACAATACATCAAAAGGTCAATATCTTGAGGCCTTAGTTTTCTTCCTTGGATCTTGCAATTGTTTCTTATTAAGGTGCAACCAAACCATGTATCCTACTTTGAAGGTCTTTTCAACCTTGATTTGAGCATGCCTGACATTGCACCTCTGTTGAGATTTCATTAGCTTCTCTTGGACCTATAAGTGTATCTTTTTTATCCTATCTATGAATTATTTTTCCTTCAATGCATCACTTGAGATTGATGCCCCTTGATAAAGTTTCTACAATATCCAATAGTGATGGTGGTATATACTCAAAACATATTTGAAAAGGGGACTTAATAGTGAAAGTGTTGATAAATTTGTTATAGGAATGTTGTGTAAACTGATTTCCATCCTATGTCCTTGGATGCTTCGGATTATAGCCCCTCAAAAGATGAACAAAAATTGTATTCACCACCTTAATCTGCCCATCAGCTTGAAGGTGGAAGCATGTGGATATATTTAATTTAATATCCAACTTCCCCTACATTGAAACCAAAATGTACTAATAAATCAAGTATCTTTATATGATATGATGCTCCTTGGTATCCTTAAGTTCACCCAAACCCTTTCAAAGAAAAAGCTTGTTGTTTCTTGTTATTTGATGCTTTTTTTACAAGCCATCAAATTGCACATCTTATTAAACCTATCAATTACCACATATAGGTAGTCATGCCCTCATCATGTCCTCATCAAATCCCTAACAAATTCAACAGATATACTTTCCCATGACCTTGTAGGTACTAGAAGTGAACTATACAATCCTCGCTTCTAGTTACTAGACCTATTGGAACAACACAATATGCAACCTTTGATAAACCCAACTACTTCATCTTTCATCTTGGGCTAATAAACCTACCTCTACAAGTTGGTGATGGTCTTCCCAACACTAAAATCTCCAATAACATTGGAAGTATGAGCCTCCCTTATCAATTACACTCTTTCTTCCTTTAGCACACACAACTTCCCCATCTTGTAGAGTAACCCATCTTCAAGATGGTAATCAACGCTATTATCTCCATATGTCATTTTTTGATGACCTTTCAGTTGTTGATACACCCCCTTGAATTCCCCATCATCGACATATTATGCTTTGTATGCTTCATGGGTAAATGGATTCATGTGCATAATGACTCTTAGAGATGTGATTTTGGGTGTTGGCATCCTTGATAATAGATCAACCAACTTGGTGGTAGTTCCCTTCTTATACTTGATCACTATACGAATTTGTTACAAAAATCTCATCCACTTTGAATGCTTTACTTGGTAGGGATTACTATGAGTCCATAAGTACTTTGAAGGCTAGAAATCAATATGGATAATTGTCTCCTTTGTCCAATAAAGTGTTTTAGTTCTTCATTCTTGTACCAGAGAAAAGAGTCCCTTCTCATGTGTAGGGTAGTTTAGTATTTTTCCATGGAATAGCTTTGAATGATAGAAAATCGACCCTCCCTTTTCTGTAATTGCACCCTTAGCATACCCATCAACATTGATTTCCACTTCAAATGGATTTTGTAATTTAGTTAGTGCTTGGACAAGGGCTTCACTAATCTTATGCTTCAATTCTTCAAATGTTTTTTGTTTATTTTTACCCCACTAGTAACTCTTACCTCTAGCTATTGTAGCATTAAGTGGTGTTACCAAACCTAAAAATGACATTATGTACTTCCTCAAGTATTGTGCAACTCGCACAAAACTCCTAACTTCAATTATATTAGCAGGACTAGGAAATTCAAGGTTGTCCTCTATCTTTGTAGGATCAATCTTCAACTCACCTCCATCAATTGCATGCCCCAAATATCCCAAGGATTTCTTAGTAAACTCACACTTCTTTGTGTTCACTAGTACTTGGTGTTTTCTTATGTCTATAACACTTGTTTTATATGTAACACATGCTCCTCCCAAGTAGAACTAAAGATCAAGTTGTCATATAAATTTACCATGGAAACTAAATTGTAAGTGGGTGCAACACATCATTTATTGAGCACATAAAATTAGTTGGTCCATTACTCAAACCGAAAGGCATTACTATTTTGTATAGACCTTGCTTCACCTTGAAGGTAGTTTTCCAAGTGCCTTCAACCTTGATTTGGCCTTGATGATATCCATATTTTAGATCCAACTTGGTGAACTACTACTCATGTTGCAGTTAATCTAGCAAGTCATCAGTCTAGGGAAAAGTGTACCAATTCTTGATATTGATCTTGCTCATAACACAAATTCCCTTCACATTCTCTAAGTCACATCCTTCTTTGGTACTAAGAACACAATGAACCACGTGTTAAGGTGCTTGGTATCATAATTGTTTTCTTCAATAATTCTCACAACTACTTTTTCACCCCATATGAATCTAATAATGACTATCTATGCAATCCCATGTTTGGTAAGGAGAATCTAGTAGTGGATGTATCACATGCTCCACTTCCCTCTTGGGTGGCATGCCTTTCTTCTCTTGGAACACTTCTCTATATGCCCGTAAAATCTCTTCTAGTTGACACATTCATTTTTCATACATCCTTCTAAGGATACCTTTACACCCATTGGCTCAATGTCTTTTTGGTTCTATCTCGAGTGGAGAAGTGTCTATTGCTTGAGATAGTGAAGCTCTTAGCGTCAAGTACACTCATCAAAGAGACCTTAGACTTCCCCTTATGTGCATTGATGATAAAAAAAATTTACCAAACTTGACTAGTGGTATTGTTTTTCCCTTATCACGAAGATGGTATTCATCATATACACGTAGGGACTTCCAAACACTACAAGATAGACATCAAGATGCACTACATCAACTTCTAATTTATCAATAAACTTTTTGCTAATAGAAAACATAACCTTACCCTACTTGGTAACTTTTAACTCTACATCTTATTCACCCATCACAAAGGGTATGGATAAGAGTAATCATGCATTTCTAAACCAATCTTACTTATTAGGTCCTTTGCAATGAGGTCAGCCTATCAACCATAATCAAACATGACATTTATCTACCTTCTTCTTTTTTATTAGAATCTTGATATGTAACAGCTTTGCCATCTCCATCTCCTCTTTGTGATTGAAGCTACTTAGATTAGTTTCCTTCTACATTGTACGACAAATTTTCTTGTCCACATTTGAGATTCCATCTATCTCCTTCCCTATGTCCACACCTAAAATATTCTTATTCTTAGAATTCTCATGCTCACAATTCTTGCAATTTAGCTTTTAAATATATATCAATGCAAAATCTACATGAAAATGCAAAAAATAAAGCTTTTAATATATGAAATATATTCATTGTTGTTCATGTCAATAAAAATGAAGATTTGGAATACATTGCATCGTGTTTATCAATGAATATGAATCTTGAAAGAATAAAATCAGAAAACTAAATTAGAATGGTATGTCGATGTATTGCTTTAAGATAACACGAGTTCTCATGTCCATAGCCCAGAGGTATGCATTATTATTTACAATGTACTAATGTGTGTGTGTGTGTGTATTGTTCCTAATAACTTTTATTTGAGTATTGATATATAGTGTTCTAACGATAGAGCAAGAAGTAAATCTAATTACAATTGCAACACCAATTGATCCCTTTTTCCCACATCCCTACTTTATGTCACTTTATTTTTATTTTTGGGCAATGGAGAAAATATCACTTATGAGACCCTCTATGTTTTCTCAATGAAAAGGACAACTATTCATTTTTCTATGATGTCATTTTATTTGATGACATTTCTTCAAGTCTAAGGAGAAATAATAGCCATCATGAAGTAAATCTAATTACAATTGCAATAACACATGATTCATTACTCATAATATCCCTTTTAATCCATGTTTTAAAGACATGATCTTAGTTGATTTCAACAACTTGCATTCTAAATAAGTGGTTGTAAGGAAATTTGGTATATCTTCCTTTTGTCCACAAATTTTCATTTATGTTATGAAACTTCCTATAAATAGAATATTTGGCCTACATGTGTCGTATGGACATCACCACAAGGTTTTACATATTAGATATTATTATTGTGGCTTTGGACATGGTCCAAGGGATTAAATATAGTGTATTAGGGTTAAAAACGTTATTTTATAGGGTCTCAAAATGCCACACATTACCTATAAAGGGACCTTTGGCCTGTAGGGGTCATATGGACATCGTTATGAGGTTTTCTACAGTAGGGATGGTTCTTAGAGCCCTATACATGGTATAAAGAGGAACACCATTGCCTTTTGGCCTAAAATATGCTTTTAGGGCTCATGGACTATGCATACAATAAAAAAACTATCACTTAGGCCATTTTAAGGAAATCTTCAACATTTAGGTTTTAGGCTTTATATGTGTGCCATTATATTTTTTTGTGCATCAGGGATGATTCTTGAGGTCTTAGCCATGGTTCAAGGATGAACATCAACCTCTTGGCACCTAAAATACACTTTAAGGGTTCATCAACATGCATAAGGGCCAAAACCATTGCACAAACATATTAAAGAAAATCTTTGACCTATAGGTGTCATATGGGTGCCATTATGAGGTTTTTCATACTAAATATGGTTCTTAGGACCCTGGAAATATTCAAAGGACAAAGACTAATGTCTTATAGCCTAAAATATGCTTCTAAAGATCATGGGCCATGCATAGATTCTAGCACCACACGTGTCTTGTAAAGGGAATCTTTGACATGGTGCCAAACCACCTAAGAAGCCATGAAAGCGCATATTTGGCCCAAGAGTGTAATATAAGCACCATTCAAATTTCTAAATTTCTTCTTTTTACACCATATTTAAATTCATTGTGCAAGTTCCCATATCATCCCTCCAACTCAAAGGAACCTTGTTTTTTCAAATTTCCATTACCACTAAAGTGTCGTGAGAGACCACCATGACTGTGCATTAACCTCAAGGTTAGTGGGTGAGGACATTTAGGGGTTTGTGCATTAATGAAATGGTCAAATATGATATAGAAATATAGTCATTGTGGTTAATATAATTAATATGGTCAACCATGCCCAATATAATCAACAATACTAGACATGATCTATCATGGTCAATGTTGTTAACCATTGCTCAATATCATTAATTATGGTTAGTCCAATTGGTTGTTGCCAATGTTGTTGGTCATTTGGATAGTTCTATCCTAGTGGGTGCCTGGTTCAAATCCCCCTTAGTGAGGCACATCGGTCTATGTTGATGGGTTTACTAGGGATGTCATCCATGAATGTGGGAAAGCATCCCGTGGTTTTTCCTGTGAGGTTTTCTTGGAAAAACAATATGGTTAATTAGGGTCGAGGGTAAATGAGGTCAATATTATCATTAAGTGATAAGGGTTAATGGGTCAAAATCCACTTACACACTAACCCTTGACTCAAAAATCCTAAACCTTGAGCCACTCACCTCTAATGGATAACCCCCAACCTACTAATACATTAACCATTAATCCCTCACTCATTAATTCCTAACACAATAACCCACTAACCCTTAAACAATATGGTGCAAACCCTTAACACACCAACCATTAATTCACTAACTTAATAACACTCAACTCACTTCTAACCAAGTAAATCAAAAGTCACTTAATCCATAGGAGGTCACTACATAATTACATAATTAATTGCATCTTCAATTAAGTATTTAATAAAGATTTTATTGCATCTTTAATAGTCTTTAATAAACCTTTTATTGCATCTTTAATAGTCTTTAATAAACCTTTTATTGCATCTTTAATAGTCTTTAATTGAGTCCATAATAGAGTCTTTAACAGAGTCATAAATAGAGGAAGTTTTATTAGTACATATTTATGTTGAAGGCATGTACATAGGAAAAGATTTTACATGAAACCTGTCTACAACCCAAAAACTTGTCAACCAATAACACCTAACATCAATATCTCTTGCCACATCACCATTTCATGTATACAACCCTTGTCTCTTTGATGTCCCTATCTCCTTATTGTCAATGTTCCAATAATCTCGGATTAGATTTTGTTGCTACCACCTCTTTCATTTTTTGTGTAATTAAAAGCCAGGAGAATTGAAACCATGTCTTCCATTTCTCTTTGCCTTCTGCAGATAGACATGAAGCCATGCTCCAGACAAATATTATCAACACCTACACTGCAACCATCGATTCTCTCAACGACCTCTTCTTTGAGCCCTATCGATCCAAGTTCCTACAATTCCACTTCACTCTTAAATGGAAAAACACCTAAGTATCTTAAAATGGGTTGCTTCCTCCAAACCTTGACCTCATTGTCATGGTGAGTGGTGTATGCCCTATTTTCCTGAATAAGGATAGCCTTCACATGTCCACAACAAGATATTTGGGAAATAGGAACAAGGTAATTAGGGCCTTTCTCATACACACATATGCTCCCATTCTAGGTACCAACGTACACCAAACTTCCATTTGTTGCAAGTGAACTGATACAACCCCACTCCATGACGGCTTTGGACGCCATACATATGTAGTGCAGATTTTCCTGAGCCTAGTCATTGCTATATTTTCTCGCAACCACTTTTGAGCAATACCTAGGTGAACTTGACGATGAGTTTTCTACAAGAAGTGATTCTATTTTGATATGCAACTAACGTTGCATATTGTTTTTGCCTACAAATAGATAAACAAATTGATTTTAAAAGATGGACCTAACATCATACAGTGCAATGTTGGAAATTATATCATTGGTAAAGATATTCCTTTCCTTCATTTCCAAATGTTGAAAACTTGCAATAAAGATGAAAAATAACATCAGTAAACAAGTTACAACAATAGTATATTTTAACGAGCCTTTGAATGGGTTATAAACAAGTAGAAGTTAGGGCTAAATCAATGGATATTTAAACAACTAGCTAATTCTGAAAATTAAAAGGCATATGACATCCAAGTAAGACAAGATGTCTAGCCCTAATTCTTCAACAATAAAATAAACAAGGCTATTTATGGCAGTAAAATGATTTTTAGGTCAAGAACATGCACAAATACCAAGACATCTAGGTTTTTTATGGCTAGAAATGTATGTAAGTTGTTATAAAACCCTAGATTTACCCTAAAATATAAAACAAAAATGAAGTTTTATATTTTAGAATGACTAGACAGAATAAGACTAGTGCCTACTATTTTTTTCAGTGGAAGGGGGGTGCACATGGGGTCAACTAAGGGCTCCCTTGAGAAAGTGTAAGCAAAACTAGGGTGATAGTTAGGGTTGTCCACTACAAACCCTAGAAAATCTACCTAGTGCCTTACATACTTCAAGATAGATCAAGGGGAAGATACTCATGTAGTAATCCACCAAGAGCTTTGAAGAAGGGACCTATTCAAGAAAATAGAAAGAGAGTGCACCACCACCACTGGAGAAGCACAACTACACTTACAATCATTCATAAACAACATCCATAAGATTAAGTGAGACCACTTACTCAAGAAATTGATTCATATTCAAAACCCTAGTCAAGAGCATCCATGAAATTTGTAAAGCAGTCTACAAGACATCATCCTTAAGAAGTCACTCTAGTTATCCATCCATAGCAAATTTATAGAATAAGAAGTAGACAAGTAATGTTCTCCACAAGCTCTAGCAATGATTCACAAATGATAATTGCTTATGTATTTATATGAGAGATCTATCACCCTTCTCATTACAATGATAATATTTCCCTAGCTTTTATCATAAGAAAATATAAAAAAATACCTTTATCTCTTTACAAGCCCTAGAGATAAGGTGAAAATACATAAAATATCCATGATACAAGAGTGGATGAGTCAAAATACCCCCAATGATGCTCCCAAAATGATGTAAAACATACTCATATGCCAAGTCGTCCTCCATAAATGCATGATCAAAGCACACATGTGGTCTCTCAAGAGTGGACAACTCATTGAAAATATGTGGAAAGGCATGTAAAGGGGCTCAAAAGTGAAACTTTCCCTCCAAAGGTGCATTGTTTCATCTAAGAGGTGCAACATCCTCTCCCAAAGGGTGCGCAACGACCTCATAAGAAGTGGGACGATCTCCATCTAGTGTGCAAGGGGCCTCCTCAACATACTCCAAAGGAACAAGGCTCGATCCAAGTCATATCCATCGTGGGTACTTCATCCAAAGTAAGGTGCAAGTGACCCAAAGTAGTCATCAATAAGGAGGCATGCACACAAGTCCAATGGAACATAAAAGTGAGTCATGTCAAATGAAAATGCCATTAGGTAGATCACATTAAGCATCATCTTCAAACTTCACAATAACTCATAGAATTCATACAATTTCCAAGTTTAGGTATGGGAGGGTCATTATTAGCCCCTATTACATGTGCTAGTACTCTAGAGCAAAAGTATTTCCCAAGAAACCTATCAAGGAGCATGTGTAGTAATAGATGGTATGGTTTGGGAGGGGTAACTTTGTGAGTTGTAATGCATAGTCATGTGAGGTTATGTAAGATATTCATCCACATTAGAGCCTTTGGAATGAGGGAGCGCTTATACATTGAGTTGCCATTTCCTCGATACTATGTCTTTCCACCACTTATTTGTCTTTTTCTTTGTTCATTCAACCTATTTTGGCTTTTGACTTTTATTTTGGTTTTACTTGGTCCTTTTTAGATATGCATTCATTACATAGGACATGGGGTGATGGCCTCATAGTGAGGGGGCATTGCTCATGCTTTGTTTCCTTTGGTTTTTGAAATTTCTTTTCATTTAATTTTGCTTTGCATTTTTTTTCTTTTTTCTTTAATCTAGTTGCATCAACCTCGAGAATTCAAGCTCCTTCTTCTCATGGTATTATAAAGCATGAACCTATATGTGTGACATACGACAAGCAAACCAAGAGCTGGACAACGAAAAATCAGGAAGGATGGAAAATGTTAAGTATGAGTTAGGATATGGACATGCTACACCTCTCAAAGCCCCCTAGTAGAACAATTCTACCCAAGAGTGACAAAAATTATCTAGGAGATGACGATGAACACAAAGGTGAAACAAGGCAAAAGGCATTAATTTAAAGCATAATGATTCTTTATATGACTCAACCAATGGTCATTACTTTCATGACAAATACATAAGGTGTTAACACTTAATTTGAAGCAATGAAACAAGGTGCCTCATGTATGTCAAGCAACATAATCATCAAATGAGAGTGAGCTTAGCAAAATATGGGCAACATCAACAGTCAATTGTTTATGGAAAACCATGGATCTCCTTTGTGGAATTGTTATTTGTCCCAAGGATCATAGGAGAAAAATATCCTCTAATGACCCCTAGATATCAGGGGGTAACAATGCCCAAACATGGTCAACCTTGGTCAAACATAATCAACCATAGTCGAACATGCTTAATGTTGACCTTATTCTACGAAAGTCAAACATGCTCAATGCCAACCTTGGTCTACCAAAGTCAAGCATGATCACCCATAGTCAAACAATTTCAACCATGGTCGACCATAGTCAAACATGACCAAATATGGTTAACCATGGTCATCCATAGTAAATCATGGTCAAACGTGTTAAACTTGTGGTCAACCATGTTTAGCCAAACATGGTTAACCATCTTTATCCATAGTTAACCATACTCAATTATGTCCAACCAAATTCAACCATAATCAAACATATTCAACCACAATCTAACATGGGAAACCTTAGTCACATTATATCAACCACCATCAATCTTCATCTTAACCCAAAGTCATCCATAGTCAAACATAGACAAGCATGCTCTTCCTTGGTCAACCATAGTCATAAATGTTGAAAGAAAGTCAACTAAGGTAAGCCATACGTAACTAAGATGAACCATTGTCAAACATGGTCAACCATAGTCTACCAAAGTCATCCATAGTTGAACATTATCAAACCTAGTCAATCTTAGTCGACAATGGTCAAACATAGCTAACCATAATCAACAATGGTCAAAGAGTCAAACATCATCAACCATAGTCAACAATGGACAACAACAGTCAACCATAGTTAAACATGGTCAACCACGTGACTAATGGTTGACCATGGTCAAATAGTCAACCATGCTTAACAATGGTTGAACATGGTTAACCATAGTCAAATATGGTTATGAATGGTAAATCATAGTCAAACATAGTCAACCGTAGTAAAATATCATAGACTTTTCCATATTATTTATATTGGTATTTTAATTCACAAATCTATGAATCCTCCCGACACCCTCGCATTGTCAACTAGCACAACCACATAATCAAATGAGTTTGATATACGTTGATGGGCACCATCTCCTACCTTTTTTATCTCATGATGTTGATCGACGTATATCAATCACATTTGATTATATGGTTGTGATATTATAGTGTCATGCAATAGTATAATATTGGTACATAGCACAATGTTATGTAAGGTACATTTATTAATATGGGCAGTATAACCCTTCATGAAAGATCAATAACAAAAAAAATTAATTGTATTTGATGGTCAAAATGCCCCACGAAAAATATTTTACCTATCAAATTCCAACACTGTATAATAGGAAGTGAGTGTTATGCTTTTTTTTAATACAAACGAATAAATTTTGTATTAATAAAAGATGTAGCCTCACTGGTAAGCATTAAAATACAAAATATGTTGTCTAGTAGAGAATATTTCAGAAGTTGAGTAGAGTATTGATACATTTGTTTACAAAATTCAAAAATTCCCTTCATTAAGGAGAACCATAAGCTTCTGCTAGTATATGTTCTATAAAAAACTCATAATATCAAACATAGTTTGCAAATCATTAAATAAATTGAAATGTAGTAGAACACTTGATTGTTATGGCCATCAACTTGCCCAACATTGGAAGGCTACAATTTCTACAATTCCATCTCCGCATCTTCATATAATTGATGAACTATTTCTTCTTCTTTCATCTCCCCCAATGTTGATCATATAATGTACCTAGGGAGGATAATATGGGGCACCTAAGGAGGTACCCAAGGGGATAATGAATGTAATGTGGACATAGTCATGTAATAGGCCCAATTGGTAATTGATGGGTAATAAATAGGCCCACTAGATAGTTAAGAGGAAATAATATAATAATAATGGGTAATTGGCATAGACCACTAGGAATAGTCATGAGAAAGTATAAACACACCTGAGTATCATTTTATTGGATATGTTGAATTATTTGTATTGTAGCAAGCATGGATTGTGGAGTGATTCCTTCCATAAGGAGTAATTGATGGTGTTACCCTACCTTAAGGGTTATTCTCTATATTCTTGTGTTATTTGTGGTGTGAATGCATTTGATAGTTGTGAAGTTTAAAGGTTATTTATGAAGTTAAGGGCTATATTATCTCTTATATCTATCAAGGTTTACTACAAGTGGTATCCGATATTGTGGCTGACTTCACTAAGATCAACTTTCCCATTAAATGAAAGAATAAATACATATATATGGCTTACCATTTTCCTGCATCCTCTAAGCCCAAAAGAGTATTGCCCAAAATGTTTGAAGGTAAAGCAGTATTAAGTATAAAGTCTTTTGAAGAGGACAAAGAGCATCATACTCATAATGGTGCCTATGAAGATTTCCCTTACTATTAGGAAGGTAGACAATGAAAGAAATAAAATAAAAATGGAGAATAGCCAAAACAATATCACAAAACTATACTTCTAGTTCTAGATCAGGAGCTAGCAACAATAATCACATATGCCAACATTCAAAATGTAAATATTGTATAGATTTTTTCAACAATCTTGATGATCCTGTAAAGGAGTGTAAAATGTTAAGACTCACTCTCCCAAGAGAAATAGGAGAAGCATCTGAGAAAAGGATTCTAAAAAGATCCTTAGGTCCATAAAACTATACACAAAGCTTTAATGATGGAACCATGGTCTCTTATCTTGAGTTCATCCACTATAGAAAGCTCGAGGATACCAATCTCTCTGAAGAAATAAGGCTTTCTTACTATGGAAATGATCAAACTAAGTGCATGATACAAAATTTAGATGATGTTGCTAGAGAAGTCTTACAAGTAAAGAAACACTTTTCTTAATTTCATTTAGATGAGGAGAAAATTGAATTCCATGATAGCAAGTTAAATGAATTGATAGGAAGGATGAATACTCTATAAGAACAATATGAAATAATAATGGAGACTCTCTTAGATCTCTGCAAGAAGATGTTAATTGTAGAAGAACATAAACCTTTTGAGCCAGAAGATTTTATTGAAGCATTTAATCTCTTCCAAAGGGATGAAAAGGCTCTAGTTTCTAAGATGATTAGAACAAATCAAGAAAACAAGTTTACATTGGATTTGGCAAGCAAATATATGGATGAGATTTTAGAGATACAACAAAGACACTCTTATTTTGTACAAGATGTACAAACATGGAAGAAAGAACAATAATCTCCTAGAGTCATGATGACAAAGCATGAAATATATGTTGATTATGTTAGAACGGAAGAAATCAGATTTAGAATAGAAAGATAAAAATTGATCGAGCAAGAATATGCCCCTYCATGGGTTGTTATGGATAACCAAGCTTTAAGAATTTGGTTAAAAATGAAGCAACATAAAGAAGGAAAGAGTATTGCCTCTACTAGTGGATCATCCAAAATCCATAGTTCTGGTCCTACATTTTCTTTTAATCCCCCTATCACTCATATAGATTGCTTGCTAGTTACAAACATAGCTGACATCTCTACCTATTGGGAAAGATGGGAAAATATTCAGAAAGCAAAGTAAAAAGATAAAGTCACTTGGCAAGAATTGGATTGTAGAATATTTTGTGGATCTCAAGGAACAATGAGGTAATGGTGGTCGACAATAAAATGTGAAAAATATATGAAGATATTAAATGATGCTCAACCAGTAAAAGCTTTGTCAGAAGCTGCCATAAATGAATTTTATGGCACAAATTCTATTGACACTAACCATGTTTCTGCTTTATTCATGGTCCAAAGACTTTGTGATATTGGTAAGTTAGAACATTTCAAATGTCAAATGTAGAAGTTGTTATATAAAACATGAGACCCTCATAATTTTGCATACCTTCAGTATTACTTGGTTGCAATGCCAGGCACTATTCTCGACCTTGTACATGACTATATGAAAGATCACAATTTATCCATAGATACTCAAGCCTTGGCCACATTTCATGATCTTATTAAGAAGGTGATTCAATGGTAATGTGTTCAAAGGAAAACCTCTAGAATGTTAATGAAACAACATATGTTCTTTGGTGAACAATGTAATCAGTTTCTAGAGACATATGCTTTTGGTTGTGGAAAACAAGCAAAGAAGTTTAAATCCAAAAGTCATAAGAAGAAATGCTCTTATGGTAGTTTTTACAAGATGCCCTGATCATTTTTCTTGAAAAATAGGTTTTCCCCAAATAAATCATCTGTATGCTTTATCTGTAAACAAAAAGGTCATTGGGCTTCCAACTATCCCAAGAAAAATAAATCTTCATATTCAAATAAGCTTGTCCAAGTCTTTGCTACTAAGTTAAATCCTACTTAATGGCATATTCTCTCAAATCCTTCTTTAGATTCTATTATTTTAGAAATTTAATATAATGTACACTTTGACTTAACACTTTCTTCTAGTTCCTCTTATGCTTCTCTCTCCTCTCCTGAACATAGTCCTTCTTCTCCTAATATTCTATCTAAAATGGATTTTCTTTCTAATGAAATTCTCTACCCCAACTTTATTTCCCGTGATGAATTGTGTGCCTAGATTTCTTATTAGAAGCAACAATAATAAAACACCTCTCTTTTCCACTTCCGTCAACAAGATTATCTCTCTACTAAGATTGATTCTTTAACTCGCCAATTTGTTGATCTCTACACAAAAAGCATGGTGAATTATCTATGTAATTTAGCACATCGAGCAAAGAGAAAAATCATAAATCAAAACTTCAAGAAGATGAACAACCATGGCAAGAGCAAAGCACTGAAGATTATGATCTACATAAATGAATAAGAAAGTTGGAAAGAAGTATCAAAAGAAAAGAAAAGCACATAATGCGCTTAATGGTAGAACATGCTGAAGAGAAACCTGAGCTAGAACATTTGATGAAGATTGTTGATAAAGAAATGATTTCTAGTTCAGAAGATGTAGAAATGCTCCAACCTACTCAAGAGCAATATGAAAGGATTCTAGCAGAATAAGAACATGACAACTAGAAAGGTATGCATTCTTTTGACCAAGTTCAATGTCTAAGAATGATGGGTTTAAAAGATAGATTGGTTGTCCATGTTTCGTTTAAGTTCATAGGATATAAGGAATATGAGCTAGATGCACATATATGCATTGGTTCAATAATAAGTTGTGCTAAGTTCAAATATCTACCACATGTACATATAGGAACCTTATGATACAATGTTATGAGCTATCAACTATGAGTTTATTCATATCAATCACATAGCAGTAGATGTGCCCATTAGATTAAAAGATCAAACTGTTAAATGTACATTTCTAATATATGATCGTGGTTGTGATAGTTTTCTTGGATAAGATTTTGTGAATAAATGTCTCCCTCTGACCATTGGAAAATACATTGTTAAACTAGACATAGAAGGTCATGAAGTACAACTACCTACAAAGGTAGACTATATTGAAAAGGTGAGACCAGAACCAGTTCAGCCCTAGAAAACTCTTGTGTCTATGGAGAAGCTCATTAATATCAAGAAGATTATGAAGCATGTAGAGCTTCATGGTCAAGAAATGCTAGAATTGCTTGATTTTCCATGCAAGGAAGGATACACAGGTACTCCCTAGAAGGCCTATGCAACACAAATGTTTCCTTTAGAATCATACTACTTCAAAAAAGAATTGCACAACTACTACAAAGAGGTTTGATTGAGCCAAGTAGAAGCCCATGGGCTTGCGCATCTTTTCATGTCAACAAGCATTGTGAACAAAAAAGAGGAAAACCGAGCATGGTGATTAATTTCAGGCCTCTAAATGTTGCATTCTTGCCAATTGGGTATCCTTTGCCTACCGAGGAAATGTTAATTGCCAAAATTACTAATTATAGTATCTTCAACAAATTTGATTTAAAAAGTGATCTCTAGAAAATTGGTATTACTCCCAAGGATAGATATAGGACTAGCTTCGTAGTACCAAATGGGAAATATAAATGGAAGGTGATGCCTTTTAGTTTAAAGAATGCTCCATCTGAGTTTCAAAAAAGGATGGAAGATGTCTTTGGTGATTTGCATTTCATAATTGTATATATTAATGATATATTAGTTTGTTCATACGATACAAAGGAACACAGGAAACAACTTGAAGAACTCTATGAAAGAGTCTATAAGCATGGTTTGGCATTGCCAAGTAATAAATAAGAATTTGGGAAAACAAAATTGGAGTTTCTTGGTTTGGTTATTTCCCAAGGTTTTATAGAACTCCAAACTCGTGTCTTGCAGGCACTTGCAAAGTTTCCTGATAAAATTCTAGATAAGGCTCAACTTCAAAGATTTTTGTAATGCTTGAATTATATCAGGCAATTTTATAAAGATCAAGATGTTGATGTCCATATACTCCATAAGAGGCTTAAAAGAAATCCAATCCCTTGGAATTAAGACATTACTAAAGAAATACAAAGAATAAAACAAAAGGTTCAAAACCTCCCATCTTTGACAAAAGAAGATTCACCTTTTATGCTCAAGACATATGCCTCTAATGAAGTTTTGGCTCTAGTACTACTACATCAACATGTGCATAGGGAAGAGGTATGTTCATATTCTTCAGGATCATTTAAATATCTTGAGCTTAAGTATCCCTCTTCACATAAAGAGATTCTTGCAATTAAAAATGGCATCAAGAGATTTAGAAATTTCTTAAAGCCAATCAATTTTACTGTAAGGATTGATCTAAAGCATATGAAAGTCATCCTGTGGAGTAAGAGGTTGTTAGAGCAAGGTAATAACAAATTGTTAATATGGAGTATCTGGCTTAAAGGCTTTGATTTTGGCATAACTTATAAACCAGGTTAAGATAATTGTATCGTTGATCTTTTGACTAGAGAAGGCTCCATGATTGCAAATTCAAGAATTGCAGAATGCAAGATGCTTGGCCACATAAGAACTATTTTGGGTTGCTCTACATGTCGAATAATTTTTTTTGTTGCATGTATTTGTATAATAGTTAAGAATCATGAGTGCCAAGAACAAATTCTATCATGTATTGTAAATAATATAAAGGAAGATGATCTAGTAGAATACTTTAGAAATGCTCCCAAGTTTTTAGTAGGATATTTTCCTCCACATCATCCCCAAATGGAAGAAGTATATTTATGTGTTGGTTGTGGAGCCTGATTATCTTCTTGATTCAGAGGTTTGTTTCAGCCGTGCTTGGGCCCCATTCCCTAACGAGGGGGTGTGGGGGGGCTTGTCTCCCCACAACTGTTGTCAGGGGGTCCAGGGGGGGCGGTAACAATTTTTGTAGCCCCCCCTTGGCGGGGGATTCAGGGGCAGTGCCCCCGAAGTGAAATATTGGGAAAATTTGCCTTGTAAAATATTGTAATTTCGTAGTCAATCTGGACCGTTCATTATAAGGTCGCAGATTTGACGGTAGAATTTATTTTAGGGTTTTTTTTCCCTAGAAGGAAACCCTATTTTATGAGGGAATTGTATTGTGGCTGTGTATATGTGTGTGATTATTGTATTATGAGAGAGGATATTGTGAGAGGAAGAAGAGTGTTGATGATTAAAATCGCAACGAGGATTTCGCCCAAAAAGTATTGCTAAAAGCCTGTTGTTATAAGCTAATGATATATATAATACTAGTAGGTGGGACCCCCTTGTAGATTGGAGGATCAAATGAGGTTCCTATTTGATATTATTTTGTCGTTCGACATTGCTTACAAGGTTCTACATGATTGATGATGAAATATTGGTTTTATTTGAGACATAATGGCAGATGGATAAGGCATGTTATGTGTTGGTTATGTTGCTCTAAACTCTAAATTCAATGTCATGATGGCTTATGTTAATTATTATACAATTGCTATTGTAGCCATGATTCGTCACATGTTGTACCTTCACAAGACACATGTTAGTTTTAACAAAAAACAAGAGCAATATGGAATAAAATCGAAGAAGAAGGAACTAAACTATGTTATGCTATGTTATACTACATGCATTTGGAATTAAAGAAATGATGTTAGTCCTAACTAGCAATGTCAGTGACTATACGATGTTATTGAGTTATATATGAAGGCACATTTGATATACATTATAATATGATTGGCAATGGTTAATGTGATATCGGGTGGTGCATTTGGCAAGCAATGTATGTTAGTTTCGATGCATGGATTAATGGAATGGTTTAATTGTTGGTTGGTTGGCGTGTACTATGTAATTGAATGAGGTGAGGATGGACTTGGTGTGCATTTACTACAGGTCACTCCATACTTCCCCAATTGGTCGTCACCCTAACTTGGCTATTGTTCAATTGATTTTCGTTGTGGTTAAGCTCTGATATTCAAGCGAGGAAGGAATTGCTCGACCAAACTTGCATTTTTAAGGCAAATCTGGTTACAGGTATGTTTTTTTCGCCATCCATGAACTCACTCTGCTTTTGAAATAGATGTGGCTCAGTGATGTATTGGTCTGTGTTTTCTTGAAGTTAGCAACTGTCTAAACTCGTGGTGTTTCTCTGAAATGGTTGCTTGTGTGTATGGGAAAATTGATTGTTGAAGTTGAAATTTCATTAACCATTCTCTGTGAAGGAAGTCGTGATGGCTCTATGTTGTCTTTATGGGTTTTACTGGAGGGTTTCATTCCATATGGACTTGATGGTCGTCTCCTCGCAGTCCTTGTAACCATACCCGGTCGTATGTTTTGTTATGGGGTTGTTGTGTTATTTTTTGAACCACCTTTGGGTCACTACATATCGTTCTCCACCTGGTTGAGGACTCGTTTTATGTTATTGGGTCTGCACAGTTGGTTATAGTGGCTATTATGCCAATAGGATTTCCTTAGGGTAGGTTGCTATTACTTGAGCTCTGCATTTGTATCAACATTATTTGGTTTTTTGGGGAAAACCATGAGGGTTATGCCCTGTGTGTTCTCAATGTTGTTTGTTGGCCAGTAAGGAATCTCTGCTCCTCTATTCATAGTATCCCCTATTTGAGATCGAGTTGTCACCTTATCATACAATTTAATGGTTATGTGGCATGCGTGTCCACCATGTTGTTTCGAAGGGTTCTCATTTGTTGTTGGTATGGTCGACTCCAATCTCCTTGTGTTGGTTACACCGAGTGAACCCTTGATTATTCAGAGCCCGATTTTGATCAATTGAGCCAGTGATATCCTGTCGGGTATTTTGTTGACTGTTATGAGTTGTTGGAATAGCGTCGACAGTGGTTTTGATTATTGACTCGTCTCTGTTGATAAAGTTGATTACAATGTTATAATCAGAAATGATTATTGGTATATAGTCATTGCATTATTTATTATGACAGTTCAATCGATAGCTCAACATGGTTTTATTGGTCGATTTGAGAAATGGAAATGGGCACACAGTCATTGCCTCTCGTGTTGTAACAATTGTATTGTTAACTCAACATTATTTTATGGTTTGATTAAGTCACATAAATGTTTCTTTCTTTATGCGTTGGTCTCTGTGTTTCCTACAACATGGTATAAGTTGAAATGATGGTCGTTGTTACTATGTGTTTAATTGCCTGATCGAGATTATTGCAATTTAAAGTGTTGATAGTTGTGGCTTGGTTGTCCACTGCGTATGTTTTATGGATATCGTGCATCGTATCATTTGATCGCACCATCAAAGATGGTCACAGATTTTTAGTATGGTTTCATTGCAATTTAATTGTTAAAATGGAATCAGGCACGTTTTTAAAATAACTTGTGTTTGTGTTTGATTTGAGGAATTAATTTATGGACAGTGGTTAAGGTTTTGATGCTGAACAAAGTTGAAGCAATTGACTGTGTGTTCATTGGGATTTTGTTTTGAATATTAAATGGAAGAAATAAGAGAAACAAAATTCTTATACAGGTTGTTTAGAGGGTATATTGTTTTTTAGTACAATGACATTGTGTTAATTAAAAGTGTGAAGATTTAAATGTGGACAGTGAGCAAGTTTAACACACATTAATGGCTAAATTGACCAGAGTAATTGTTAATTAGTGTTGGGATAGTGGTTTTAAATACATAACTGTTTTATGGATTACTTAATTAATTTTTCGAACAGTATCCGCTCTTTTCCCCTACCATTATTTCACTTTTCGCTAATTACAATCCCCTCGCCTTCCCATATTCATTATCCACTCCCTGTTCTTAAAATTTAATTACAGTTAAAGGAAACTTTATATTGTAACAATTTAAGATGGATTACAGTGATATATTCTTTGGTTTACATTACAGTTGATTGTTTGTTGTCTGTGAGCAGTAATCATGATCTTTTCCCCCTCATTTTAACATTTTTAGCTCAATACAACCCCTCGCATATCCCAGAACCTTTTGTTCACCCCCTGCTCATTGACAACTATTAAACAATATGTATGGATTGGATTGCATGAGTCTGATATGTTGCTGAGCCAAATTTTATTTCATATTTTAAAAGAGTTGTCATGTATGGTTGTTAAAGAAACTATTTGCTAATCAATTATGCATACATGAATGAGATTTTTCAACAGAGGTAGCCATGGCAGAGGTAACCGAGGGAGAGGTAAATGGAACAAGGGCCCTAGAAGGCCAAGATTCTCCATACACTTTGATGCAAACTCGCAAGAGTTAGGCCAGCTACTTCAAGCTGGGTTTTTTAAATGGATTGGGCAAGGAGTGGTCCAACCTAGGCCTGAAAGGCCTCCCTTCCAAGCCTCACAGGTCCTTGGTATTCCCGTGCCTCCTCATGTCTCAATACAGCTTGAAGTTCCTGAAAATAACGGATGGCAAGAGATTGTCCACCCAAGAGTCTCGCAACATCGTGGTTGGCCTAACTCCCCCGCCTATCAATCAAATTGTCCAAGTTGCCTCTGACCACTCACCAGTTCAGTCTTCTCATGCAAGCAAAAGGTTGAAAATCAAGGCCCACCATGCCCCTGACAAAGGAAAAGTCATTGTTGCCCCTTCCTCACCCTCCAATGGCTCTGATAAATCTGTGTCCTCCTGCATGCATTTGAGGGATGATTTCTCTCATGTGATCAACAAGATTAGGCCTAAAGGCTCCACACACCCTAAGGCAAATGCAGAGAGATCAAAAGGCCACAACAACAACAAGGGAAAGATTGCCTCCCAGAGTGGAAAATATGGATTTTAAGTTTTTATTTATTAATTGTCGAGAACAGTTGACTTCTTAATTTTTGGACAACACATTATTTTTTGGATATATGGGTAATATATTTTTGGAAATAATTTCAATTATCATTGAGATAAATTGTCAAATATGAATGTGATAATGGGAGTCACAAGGAGGGATGTTTTGTTTGATTAACTAGTTGTGTTATGATTGTTAAAAGCTAAAGGGTCCCGCCTACTAGTTATTGTTTATTTAAAACACTTATTATGATTTATTACTTTTCCCCCTTAACTAAAAGTTGGTTGAGTTATTAGTTAACTTAACCAAGGAAGTAGTTCAACTACTTCAACCAATTCTAATTTGCTTAAAGGCAAAAGGAAAGGGAGGAACAAGAGAAGAATAGAAGGAGAAGCATAGTAAGGCTTGCTCTTTGAGTTTTGTTGAGATAATTCAGTTTTCATTCATTCCTTAATTCATTAGAAGCCTAATTTTTTTTTATGACAGCAGGGTCCTATTGTAGACAACAAGATTCAGGGCTGAATTACATCATCCAGACACTTGTTTCTTAGAGGTGTTGATCTATCTTTAATAGTCTGTGTAGACTTGTCTGTTTGTGAATTAGTTTTCATGGCTGACAAAGGCTATTGTGCAGAGTCAAGTGGGAATAAATCTGTGGCAAGTTGATCCAGCTTTTAAAGTTCGGTTTTTTTTATTTTCTGTCAAAAGTCATTTTGTATGTTTCATTGGGGACGTCTAAGTTTGACTTTGGTCCAAACTTCCTCAGGAAATTTTGTAAAGAGAACGATTCTTTGATGAATTGGAATGAAATAAAGGATTGCTTTATGTCTCATCTGTTTTGATTATCGACTTGGTGTCTTTACTTATGTCTCTATATTTATTTCAGCATCTGTATATTTAGAAAAACACATAAATAATGAATTTTTCAGCAAGCTTTTATTTATAAAAAACCAGCCTAAGCACTTGTAAACAATACTTGTGAATTAGGATAACATTTTTTATGGCTATAAACATAGGGTGATATTCCCGTCTATCTTGCTTTAGTTAATTAAGATCTGAAAATGCTTGAGTAAGATCATTTCATATCTTTTCCTCAACATTTATTTGGTGACCATACTGGGGAGATCTTCAATATCTCTCTGGTTAATTTTTATGCTTGATTTGCATCGAATACATCTATTTTTTTGATATTGATTCTTTGACTGTTTTATTTCTTAATGATTGTGCCTGTTGCAAGGCAGCCCAATATTGAGCCCAGTCTTCAAGATCAGACCAACATCGCTTTGAATTTGTTCAACACCATTTTAGACACTGCCAATACTTGTGTTGAGCTTAATCATTCATGGGTAGCAATTGAACGAGGTATTAGTGCCCAAGAATGTTGGGAAGCTAGACGTAGACAGCCTAGAAATCAGAAATAAACTTCTTGTTCCTTCAGTTTTGGCCTTACTTTCATGTCCTTAGACTCTCGTGTTTCTAGAAGAAGAAGAGACTTATCAGTTGAAATTGTTCCTATTGTTGAAATAGGTAGAAGGAACGTTGTGTTATCAACCCAACAAAGTGCTCTAAGGAGAACTTTGCCTAATTCATCTAGTTCATCTTTCTCTCCCTCACCTATCATCCACAAGATGGCATCTAGTGGTGCTCTGGTGGCATTGGAAGTTCTTCCTCCTCTCAGTCTTCAACTTCATCGGTGACTGTTAGCTTATATAGCCACCATATCCCTGTCCAATCTACCACAAATCCCACCAAATTCATCAAAAAGTATAGGCTTTTTCAATTTGAAGAAGCGCCACAACCACACCATGGCATGTTTCCTCTCCTCTTAACCTAGCACCTGCTACTCGTCCACTTCCTAAATTCAAAGAGCATCTTCTTAGGTTTTCGATAAATAACATTGTCACTACAAATGAACACATGGTGGCATTTTATAATGCTTGTCACAACATGGGAGCCAATGGCAATGATACTTGCATGCACTTATTTGTCAATTCCTTGGAAGGAAAGGTTGCAACTGATTTCTTTGACCTTCCTCCTAAGATTTTGTCTACTTGGGAGGAGTTAGTTTATTGGTTCAGATCCACCTATGAGCAATCCAAAAGCCCGGTTGAGCAGTTATGGGAGTACAATAACATCGCTTATAAGGATGGTGAAACCATCAAGTCCTTCAACTTGTGTTTCACTAAGTTATACAATCAAATCCATGAACTCATTCGACCTCAGAACCAAGCCACTTTCATGCATTACTACAATGCATTACCTTCCCCATTGTAAATTCTAACCTTGTACAATATCTACTGCAAACTGATATTCAGAAAAGATACAATGGCAAATACAAACATTACACAAAGATTTTTCACCTGGAAACCCAAACCGGGAAAACCAGCATATATTATATTCATACATTGTTTACAATACAATATACATATAGGAGCCAACGGCATCCAAAACCCTAACCCAATGACCTGGATTAGTCCAAAACCCTAATTCCTTAATCGGAACTAGAAAACCATGTGCTGAAAACCACCAAATATCATGTGGTCCCGGAAATATGTCGGCCCGAAAAAAAAAAATTCAGGGGCGCTGCCCCCGAACCCCCATGTGGGGGGCTCCACCCCCCCTCTAACCCCCCTGCGCGCCCGGCTCAAGCACTACTACTCGTGCAAAGAATATAACACATACCCAACACCCATATCATCATAGGCTTGAGGAAAAATCCATTGATAACCTCGGTTTCGCTCTGCATACTTGTTTAGAGTATGAAGAACAACTTGAAAGAACAGGTCTTCCTCAAAGAGAATCAGTTAAATAGACAGACATGTCCGTCCTCTTACAGCTAGTACAAGATATGAATAATCGTATGATAGTGTATGAGCGAAAAGGAAATGTCTCCCCTCTCACCCCTGGAGCTTCATCCTCTTCTGCACCCCCATTTAGAAATCCAATTGAAAATAATTTTCAGCCTAAAGTTATCTTGCCTCAAAGTTGGTGTAACTTTTGCGAGGAACACCATGAGGAAGCCACATGTGAGGTAAGGAAGAGCGCCAGAGATAAGATCTTTGGTAAAAGTCGAGAAATTATCATCGTTGTCCTAGATTTTGCAAAGCCAAAAGATGCCATGATCATCAATACTAGGAACAAATCCTATGCTCCCAAAAGCAAATTTGATCCTCCCCGCAATTCTTCTAGCCCGAGCTCATTCTCACCAGCTGCTATTGTTCAGGTTCTTAAAGTTCCTGATAATCAAGGAATTACCTCCCCTCTCCCCTCTTCCAAATACAATATTCTGAATTAGTTGGCCAACATCAAAGCAGATGCAACCCTTCTGGACACGGTTGTCATCCCTGAACAACAGATGCATCTGAAACAATTCATGGAAGGAAAATCTTTCATTGTAGCCAACCTCTCTAAAGAGGTAAATGAAGAGGATTCATCTGTAAATAAAGTAGGTGTACATAACTTTAGATACCTTGTAAAAAAAAAAACCTTTTTATATTTCTATAAAGATTATGAATAAGATCGCCCATTGTTGCCTCATTGATGGCGGTTAGAGCCCAAGTGTGATGTCGAAGATTATTATGGAAAATCTAGGCTTTTATTGTACAAATGAAAACACCAGAAGCATGCTCTCCTATAACAGTCTACAACAAATGACCATAGGTGAGATTAAATATGTGACCTTAGTTTTGTGCGCACACCTTGAAATAAGGACAACCCCTAGTATTCAGGTAATTGATATGCCAGTAAGCAATTACTTAATCATCTTGGAAAGAGATTGGCAAGCCTTGACAGGTGGATACCTCTCACTCGACGAGACACATTTATTCTTTCATCAGAATGGTAAAAACATTGTAGTCCTTAGAGAGGGAAGGATTTCACCTTACATAGAGAGTGTCCCACAACCTAATGTAAACTATATCGAAGAGGACCTAGGAGTGTATTCCATCTTTGTTGAGGAGGATAACATTCCCCTGGAACAAATTGATTTAGGTGATGGTATGTGGCACAGGCAATTTCATGGTTCATGCTCTAATGAAGGTAACAGAGCTGACGTTATCTTGATTTCTCCTGTAGGAAAAATCCATAACTTTTCTTATAGGCTGGAGTTTGCTTGCACGGATAATGTCACTGAATTCGAAACTTTGTTATTAGGCATTGAGAATTCCTATAATCTTGGTTGTGGTCACCTTTCAGTTTTTGGGGATTCCAAGCTTGTTGTGAACCTTGTACGTAGGATTTACTCTCCTAGCAACAAGTTGATGAAACGATACACCAAAGTTGTTTGGGCACTTATCTCGAACCTATTATCTTTCAACATCACTCATGTTAAGAGGGAGTTAAACTCAATGGTTGATCAGTTAGTTGTTTTTGCAGCCTCTCCTAATCAACAAATTCTGCCCCACAGACTTGATTGTACTTTTCAATCTCTATATCATCCACATATCCCTGAAAATATAGAATCTTGGTAGGTCTTCCCTAACGATGAGAGCACATGTGCTTTCATTCAAAATGAACCTTATAAGCCCAAGGAAATTATATCCATAGAAGATAACAAGATCCCTAAGGGCTTGACTCCTCTAGAGAGTTCGTTTTCATCGAGTGATGTAGGCAACAAAGAGAAACATAAAGAAGAGGAGTCGAAAAGGAAGGTGGGTGAAACCATCTCCTTGAACATTGGGACACCCGAGTCTCCAAAGAATGTTAAGATAGGTGCCCGATGTTCTGATGAAGAGAAAATGAAGTTTGCCAAGCTACTTGGTGAATTTCAAGATGTTTTTGCTTGGTATTATGAGGATCTTTGTGGTTTTGATCCTCGTCTTATACAACATGTCATCCCCATCAAGGAAGGCATAAAACCATTTAGGAAAAAACAAAGACCTATCAACCCTTCACTAGAAGCAACTATTTGAAAGGAGTTGGAAAAACTCTTGAAGGTCGGGATCATCGTTCCAGTCAAGTATTCTGAATGGGTTACCAATTTGGCTCCTGTTCAGAAAACGACCAGTCAAATCAGACTATACGTCGATTTTTGCGCATTAAATCGAGCTGTTATAAAAGGTTACTTTCCTCTCCCTAACACATAAACGATTTTGCAACAAGTTGCAGGGTTACAGACAATGCCCTTACTTGATGTTTTTTTCCGGTTACAATCGAATCAAGGTAAAAGAGGCAGGTAAATTCAAAACCACCTTTATTACTAATTGGGGTACCTTGACTTATGAACATATGCCTTCTGGCTTATCTAATGCAAGTACCACTTTTAAAATACCTATGCAAATAACTCTTGACGATTTGATCGGTGAAGTTATTCATATCTATCTTGATGATCTAATTGTGTACGTTAAAGGGTTGTCAATTGTCTCAAAGTCTCAAGAATTATGGTTGGGTCCTTTCAAGATCGTTTTTGTCTTGGGTACTAACTCTTACATTCTAAAGGATTTACATGAGCGATTGTTCTCCTACATCACTAACGGTTCTCACTTGAAATATTACGTGGAACCAACTTGAAAGTTTTAACGTTGTTTGGATTTTATGTATATTAGTATTCTATCTCTGTTTTCATTTTTCCACTATTTTTCATTTATGCTTTTACAGTAGTTTGATTTCTACTTTCTGTTTTTATAATTTCCTGCTTCTCTTGCATTTTTATCATTTTATTTTCTGTTGTTTTAAAATTTGTAGTCTTAATTCTGTCATGTTTTTTGTTGCTTTTTCATCCTTTAGTTGATTTTTGGTCAAGAATAAGATGTTGTATCAGTTCTGCCACAGTGACACTCCTGCAAGGTATTGTTAGTCAATAACAATCAAGCTTACACAGTTGTTATGATGTTCCCCCTAAAAGCACACTTGAATTTGTTATCTGCTTTCACTGTCGTCTTATAAAAAAATTGGTTATCTCTCGCTTCTACTTTCCATTTCTTTATCCATTTGAGAATTTAAAAGAGCAAGTCCATAAATTTTTCTCCTTGAAGTAAAGAGCAAATTCCGGTTGAATGATTATGCATACAGGGATAAACCCCCTCATACTTAACATTTTTCATGAGTTATTACCAAATTCTCGGTCATTTTTCCATTAAATCCGCTCACTTCCCCATGTTCCATAATCTTCCTAGTTATATACTCTTGATATGTTGTTCTTGATGTGCGGAATCATGTGTTCTGAGTTATAGATCTATTGGAAACAAATTTCCTTGTGGAGTTGCCAATTTGTTGACGATTAAAATCGCAACGAGGATTTCGCCTGCAAAGTATTGCTAAAAGCCTATTATTATAAGCTAATGATATATATAATACTAGTAGGTGGGACCCCTTTGTAGATTGGAGGATCACATGAGGTTCCTATTGGATATTATGTTGTCGTTCAACATTGCTTACAGGGTTCTACATGATTGATTATGAAATATTGGTTTTATTTGCGACATAATGGCAGATGGATAAGGCATGTTATGTGTTGGTTCTATTGCTCTAAACTCTAAATTCCATGTCATGATGGCTTATGTTAACTATTATTACAATTGCTATTTTAGCCATGATTTGTCACATGTTGTACTTGCAAGACACATGCTAGTTTTAACAAGAAACAAGAGCAATATGGAATAAAATCCAAGAAGAAGGAACTAAACTATGTTATGCTATGCTATGCTACATGCATTTGGAATTAAAGAAATGATATTAGTCCTAACTAGCAATGTTAGTGGCTATACAATGTTATTGAGTTATATATGAAGGCACATTTGATATACATTATGGTATGATTGGCAACGGTTAATGTGATATCGGGTGGTGCATTTGGCAAGCAATGTATGTTAGTTTCGATGCATGGATTAATGGAATGGTTCAATTGTTGGTTGGATGGCGTGTACAACTGTGTAAAATCGTGGTGTTTCTATAAAATGGTTGCTTGTGTGTATGGGAAAATTTATTGTTGAAGTCGAAATTTCATTAACCGTTCTGTGTGAAGGAAGTCGTGATGGATATTTGTTGTCTTTATGGGTTTTGTTGGAGGGTTTCATTCCATCTGGACTTGTTGGTCGTCTCCTCACAGTCCTTGTAACCATGCCCGATCGTATTTGTTGTTATGGGATTGGTGTGTATTTTTTTGAACAACCTTTTGGTCATTGAATATCGTTCTCCACCTGGTTGAGGACTCGTTTTATGTTATTAGGTCTGCACAGTTGGTTATAGTGGCTATTATGCCAAGAGGCTTGCCTTAGAGTAGGTTGTTATTACATGAGGTCTGCATTTGTATCATCATTATTCAATTTTTTGGGAAAACCATGAGGGTTATGCCCTATGTGTTCTCAGTGTTGTTTGTTGGCCAATAAGGAATGTTTGCTCCTCTATTCATAGTATCCCCTATCTAAGGTCAAGTTGTCACCTTATCATACGAGTTAATGGTTATGTGGCATGTGTGTCCACCGTGTTGTTTCGAAGGGTTCTCATTTTCTGTTGGTGTGGTCGAATCCAGTCTCCCTATGCTGGTTACACCGAGCGAACCCTTGATTATTTAGAGCCCGATTTTGATAAATTGAGCCAGTGATATCCTGTCGGGTATTTTGTTGACTGTTATGAGTTGTTGGAATAACGTCGACAGTGGTTTTGATCATTGACTCGTCTCTGTTGATAAAGTTGATTACACAGTTATAATCAGAAATGATTATTGGTATATAGTCGTTGCATTATTTATTATGACAGTTCAATCGATAGCTCAACATTGTTTTATTGGTCGATTTGAGAAATGGAAATGGGCACACAGTCGTTGTCTCCCGTGTTGTAACAATTGTATTGTTAACTCAACATTGTTTTATGGTTTGATTAAGTCACAGAAATGCTTCTTGTGTTATGCGTTGGTCTCTGTGTTTCCTACAACATGGTATAAGTTGAAATGATGGTCGTTGTTACTGTGTGTTTAATTGCCCAATCGAGATTATTGCAATTTAAAGTTTTGATAGTTGTGGCTTGCTTGTCCACTGGGTATGTTTTAGGGATATCGTGCATTGTATCGTTTGATCACATCATCAAAGATGGTCATGGGTTTTTAGTATGGTTGCATTGCATTTTAATTGTTAAAATGGAATCGGGCACGTTTTTAAAATAACTTGTGTCTGTGTTTGATTTGACGAATTAATTTATGGACATTGGTTAAGGTTTTGATGCTGAACAGAGTTGAAGCAATTGACTGTGTGTTCATTGGGATTTTGTTTTGAATATTAAATGGAAGAAATAAGAGAAACAAAATTCTCATACAGGTTGTTTGGAGGGTATATTGTTTTTTAGTATAATGACATTGTGTTAATTAAAAGTGTGAATATTTAAATGTGGACAGTGAGCAAGTTTAACACACATTAATGGTTAAATTGACCAGAGTAATTGTTAATTGGTGTTGGGATAGTGGCTTTAAATACATAACTGTTTTATGGATTATTTAATTAATTTTTCGAACAGTATCTGCTCTTTTCCCCTACCATTATTTCACTTTTCGCTAATTACAATCCCCTTGCCTTTCCATATTCATTATCCACTCCCTGTTCTTAAAATTTAATTATAGTTAAAGGAAACTCTATATTGTAACATTTTAAGATGGATTACAATGATATATTCTTTGGTTTACATTACAGTTGATTGTTTGTTGTCTGTGAGCAGTAATCATGATCTTTTCCCCCTCATTTTAACATTTTTTGCTCAATACAACCCCTCACATATCCCAGAACCTTTTGTTCACTCCCTGCTCATTGACAACTATTAAACAATTTGTATGGATTGGATTGCATGAGTCTGATATGTTGTTGAACCAAATTTTATTTCATATTTTAAAAGAGTTGTCATGTATGGTCGTTAAAAAAACTATTTGCTAATCAATTATGCATACATGAATGAGATTTTTCAGTAGAGGTAGCCATGGCAGAGGTAACCGGGGGAGAGGTAATTGGAACAGGGGCCCTAGAAGGCCAATATTCTCCACACACTTTGATGCAGACTCACAAGAGTTAGGCCAGCTATTTCAAGCTGGGTTTTTTGATTGGATTTGGCAAGGAGTGGTCCAACCTAGGCCTGAAAGGCCTCCCTTTCCAAGCCCCACAGGTCCCTAGTATTCCCATGCCTCCTCAAGTCTCACTACATCCTGAAGTTCCCGAAAACGACGGATGACAAGAGATTGTCCACCCAACCATCTCCCAACATCGTGGCTAGCCTAACTCCCCTGCCTATCAATCAAATTGTCCAAGCTGCCCCTGACCACTCACCAGTTCAGTCTTCCCATGCGAGCAAAAGGATGAAAACTGAGACCCACCATGCCCCTGACAAAGGAAACGTCATTGATGCCCCTTCCTCACCCTCCAATGGCTCCGATAAATCTGTGTCCTCCCGCATGCATTTGAGGGATAGTTGCTCTCATGTGATCATCGAGATTAGGCTTAAAGGCTCCACACAGCCTAAGGCAAATTCAAAGAGATCAAAAGGTGACAACAACAACAAGGGAAAGGTTGCCTCCCAGAGTGGAAAATATGGATTTTAAGTTTTTATTTATTAATTGTTGAGAACAATCGACTTCTGAATTTTTGGACAACACGTTATTTTTTGTATATATGGGTAATATATTTTTGGAAATAATTTCAATTATCATTGAGATAAATTGTCAAATATGAATGTGATAATGGGAGTCACAAGGAGGAATGTTTTGTTTGATTAACTAGTTGTGTTATGATTGTTAAAAGCTAAAGGGAGTCATAAGGGGTCCCACCTACTAGTGATTATTTATTTAAAACCCTTATTATGATTTATTACTTTTCCCCCTTAACTAAAAGTTGGTTGAGTTATTAGTTAACTTAACTAAGGAAGTAGTTCAACTACTTCAACCAATTCTAATTTGCTTAAAGGCAAAAGGAAAGGGAGGAACAAGAGGAGAATAGAAGGAGAAGCATAATAAGGTTTGCTCTTTGAGTTTTGTTGAGATAATTCAGTTTTCATTCATTTCTTAATTCATTAGAAGCCTAATTTTTTTTTATGACAGCAGGGTCCTATTGTAGACAGTAAGATTCAGGGTTGAATTACATCATTCAAACACTGTTTTCTCAAAGTTGTTGATCTATCTTTGATGGTATGTGTAGACTTGTCTGTTTGTGAATTAGTTTTCATGGTTGACAAAGGCTATTGTGCAGAGTCAAATGGGAAGTAATCTGTGGCAAGCTGATCCAACTTTTAAAGTTCAGTTTTTTTATTTTCTGTTAGAAGTCCTTTTGTATGTTTCATTGGGGATGTCTAAGTTTGACTTTGATCGAAAACTCCCTTAGGAAATTTTGTAAAGAGAACGATTATTTGATGAATTGGAATGAAATAAATGATTGCTTTATGTCTCATATGTTTTGATTATCAACTTGGTGTCTTTACTTCTGTCTCTATATTTATTTCAACATTTGTTATATTCAGAAAAACACATAAATAATGAATTTTTCACCAAGCTTTTATTTATAAAATACCAGCCTAAGCACTTGTAAACAATACTTGTGAATTAGGATAACATTTTTGATGGCTATAAACATAGGGTGATATTCCCGTCTATTTTTCTTTAGCCAAGTAAGATCTGAAAATGCTTGAGTAATATCATTTCATATCATTTCCTCAACAAAGAGGAAGTTACAACAGTTGAGTTGTAGGTTGTATCCCTTCATTTTGTTGGAAAATAAAAATGAAGGACCTGGAAATTTCTCTGGTGAACGTAGCCCACACTGGGTCAACCACATATATCTGTGTCTCTATTGTATTATGTATCTTCTATGTTTTATTTTATTGCTCTGCGATCCCGTTTTTCTAACAACTAGTATTAGAGCGAAAGGTAACTCGCAGGAAAAGAGGGTTCCTGGTTTGAGTGGGAGCAATGGCAGAAGATGGAAAGTTTAGGGTCGAGAAATTTAATGACCAAAACTACCAGTTATGGAAGATGCAGATGGAATATTATTTATATCATAAGGATCTATTCCTACCATTGGGCATAATAGAAAAGAAGCCAACGACCATGAAGGATGGAGAATGGAAGGTTCTTAATAGTAGGGCACTAGGAACGATACAGCTAAGCCTGGAAGCATCGGTGGCTTTCAATATTTCAAAAGAAAATACAACGAAGGAGTTGATGGACAAATTGGCTAAGCTGTATGAAAAAACCTCGGTGTCCAATAAGGTATTTCTAATGAAGTGATTATTTAATATGAAGATGTCAAAAGGTGGGTCTGTTGCAACTCATTTAAATGGATTTAATATGGTTACTAATCAGCTAAAATCTATAAAAGTGTGTTGGAAATATTGTCATTGCTGTCAACAGTCGATGTGATGATCTATTGTTAATGATGAATAACCACAATTGATATTGTCATTGATGTCAACAATCAATGTGATGATCTGTTGTTAAATGACAAAGGAGATTGTCATTGATGTCAACAATATATCAGTTAAGCAAGAGATGTCAAACAGTGTGCAGAGATTGAAAGAGCGAACAGGAGAAGCGAATAATTGAAAGATAAAAAGCTCAGAAGGAATAACACATTGCACAGAGAGGAAATTTGTGACTATTGTTGATCACGATAAGATCAACAATGATTCAATGATCAAATGTTCTGAAGGAAGAATGGATTGTAGAGATGTCGTCGGGATTAGTGAAAATAATGAAAAGTTGATCAGTGCGCAGAAAATGCGAGAAGCCTCAGCAGCCGTTCGATCAGAATGAGAAGCTCAACAGCCGTCTGATCAAGAGTTTGACCATGTTGATCATTTGATACAACGCGCATCAGTCATTTGAGTGACCGTGGTCTTGAGGACCATTGAAAGATTGTGACCGTTGATTTTCTTCAAGAATACCCGTCAGCCGTCGGATCCAGTGGAGCTGCAAGGAGGATAAGCCCATGAGTTAGTTAACACTCCAAAGTAGCGAAATGATTTGATCCGTTGGATCAAGAGGACACGTGGAAAGTGTTTGGAATTCCGTTGACTCGCGGATCATGAAAGTCAAAGATAGTGTTGCATGAAATCGCGAAACGCGAAATTGCGATATGATCTGGACCATTGGATCATGGAGGGTCGTGGACCGTCAATCCAACGTAAGAAGATATCAGAATATCAGATATCGGGAAATCGGGAGTCGGAAGAAGGGAGGTGCTCTAACCTCTAGAATGTCGAAATGCGAAATTGCGATAAGATAAGGACCGTCGATTTGGAGTACACAACGAGGATCGTTGGATCAGGGCTGTGGGTCAGTGAACCACGTCAGCAAGGACACATGGCATAGTAAGACACTGACAAGTGTCAAGTTGATACATCATTTCAAGTACGTGAAAATCACAAATATGAATGAAACGTGGCAGCTAATAGGCCTGTGACATGTCAACAAGAGATGTCAGCAAGTTTCGTCACAATAAGAATCCCGAAATTACGACATCCATCCATCTCAATGCATGATTAAGTCATAGTCGTTGATCTACAACAGTGGAAGGATAGTGTAAGGATTAAACACTAACCATTGATCTGGTTCAAAGATGTAATGTGAATCGTCCGATTGTTTCGGCGATTTCATTATCATGAGTTTTGTAATATTGAAAGTCACGATGACTCGAAGGGCAAAGTGTCGAAATTCCGTCAGTCGTCCATATCGTCGGGGAATTGAATTGTGATCATTGGAACAATAAAGCGCTAGTTTGGTCTAATTTCCTAAGTGTGAGGTCACTGTCGTTGGTCATATGTTAAAAAGGTTTAAAGGGACAGCATGTATGTCGCTTAGTTGGTAAGCCGGTGGTTCTATGTCGTTGGTCATATGCTATAAACGTTTTACTATACATCGCTATAGTTAGTAAAGCCCATGGTCGTATGGCACGGTCATATGTGATGATTTGAAGGAAGCACCTTTACGGAATCTGGTCTCTGTAAATATAACATAGATTTGGGATCGAGTTTAAAGGATTAAATTGATCCATGATTGTGATCAATTTATGGAAAGCCTTCACCGTAAAATAAATAAGCAGTAATTAAGATTGATTAATCAAAGAGGCGCGATGGTCGAAGAATGAACCGATTCACAGTGATGATTAAAAGAGAATAAATCATGAAAATGTGAATAAAGAATAAAAAGGAAAAATGATATTAATTAAAGTTTAGATTATTGTTTTAAATGAAAAGGTACAATGGTTCAAATAAAGGGACGCATTGTTTTAAATTTCACACCAATTTGAAGATTATATAAACGAGAAAAAGTGGTGAGAAAAAAGTGTCTCTGTACTTCAGAATAGAAGATCAAAAGCCGAAGCGGATTTCAAGAAGATATCAAAGGAAAGAAAATGTGAATTACAGAGAAGATGAAATACGATGATGAGAGTTTTATGGTATACCTCTGATCATAAGATAGTTGGTTCTATAATGGATCACTACTACTGGAGTTGAATATACTCTAGTTGGATAGACTGGGTTCTATCAGCAAGTTGGGTCTTGTGTCGAGCTGGGTCTTGGCTGGGAGTTGGTTCTTCTCATTTCAGTTGGTGCTGAAACATTTAGTTGGTGCTAAAAGAAAATCCTCTCTCACATATTTTCATATTACTATGTTCATATTTATTATGCAAAAGCTTATACAAACATCTGGTGTCCTTGTGTTCATTGTAATTATGATGTGATTGTTCTTAATCTGTTCAAATATGTTTTAAGTGGTAAGTTGTGAAAATAAATTGTTAAAATAGCTCACACACAAATTCACCCCCCCACCCCCCCTCTTAGTGTGGGTCGTGTGTTCTTCAAAGTGGACTTTGAAGATGAGGTCATGGATATTCTAATCTTATGCTCATTGCCATAAAGCTGGAATGACTTGGTCATGGTTGTAAGTAACTCTGTCTTTAGTTCAAACACTCTAAAATTTGATGATGTTGTTGGTGTTATGCTTAGCGAGAAAATGAAACAAAAAAACATAGGTGAGACATAAGGTAATTTGTTAAACATGGAGAACAGGGGGAGACAAAAGGATAGAAAAAAGGGCTCAGGGAACCGTGAGAATTCTACAAAGGGCAGATCCAAATCCAGACTAGGAAAAATAGAGTGTTGGAATTGTGGAAAGAAAGGACATCTGAAGAAAGACTGCAGAGCTCCAAAGAAACAAAGAGATGGACAACAGGAGAAAAATCAGGAAGCAAATGTAACAAGTGATGTGTTACAAGATGCTTTGATTCTTTCTGTAGATAATATTTCTGAGTCTTGGGTAGTAGATTCATGGGCTTCATTTTATGCTACACCACATAGGAAACATTTTCTAGATTATGTTCAAGGTGATTCGGGACAGGTTCATTTGGTGATGATGCACCATTCAAAATTGTTGGAATGGGAAAGGTACAAATAAAGCAAAAGAATGGAAACCGATGGTTGTTTAAAGAGGTAAGACATGTTCTAAATCCAAGGAAAATTCTAATTTCAAATGTGTGTAGTATTTTCTAGCTAGATCTATTATGTGCAGGTTCAAGACATTTACAGAAGGTAGGTACATTGTATTTATGTACTGGTAACATTGATTCTTCTATCTCTTTAGCTTCTACATGAGTGGATACAACACTTTGGCATCATAGGCTTGGACACATGAGTGAGAAGGGGATGTAGATACTTCAAAAAAGGAATTTGTTGCCATATCTTAAACAAATTGATTTGGATTTCTATGAGCATTGTGTTTATGGAAAGCATAAGAGAGTTAGATTTCTCAGAGTTAGAAAAGAAAAGAAGAGTGAAAGGTTAGAGCTTGTGCATATAGATGTATGGGGACCAACTCAGGTATCATCTCTTGGTGGCTCTCGTTATTATGTTACTTTTATTGATGATGCAACTAAAAAAACTTGGGTTTATTGCATTCGAAAAAAATATGATGTTTTTGACACTTTTAAGAAATAGAAAGCTTTGGTTGAGAACGAGTCAGGAAAAAGGTTGAAGTATCTCAGATTAGACAATGGAGGTGAATATTGCAACAAGGAGTTTGATGATTATTGTTCATACCATGGGATTCATAGAGAGAAAACAGTTCCAGGAACACCACAAGAAAATGATGTGTAAGAAAGGACGAACAGGACAATCATGGAGTGTGCAAGGAGTATGAGATTACATGCAGGGTTGCCCTTACATTTTTGGGTAGATGTTGTAGATACTGTTATTTACTTGATAAACAAAGGACCTTCAAGTTCTTTGGATGGTGGCATTCCAGAGCAGGCATGGGCAGGGAAAAAGGTAAACTATTCATTTTTGAAGACTTTCGGTTGTGAAGCATTTGTCCATATTGATAAAGAAAATAGAAGAAAGCTTGAATCAAAATCCAAGAAGTGTAACTTTATTGGATACAGTGTTAATGGTTTTGGTTATCGCTTATGGGATTATGAAAATCACAAAATCATTAGGAGTAGAGATGTCATATTCAATGAGAAGGTCATGTACAAAGATTAGTTGCAAGGAAAAAAACAAGAAAAAACAAAAACCAAAATACACAGTGCTTGATGAGATCACTGAAAAATAAATTCCAAAGGTACCAGAAAATCAAAATTTACAACAACAGGAGCAACAGGTACCTCAAAATCCTGCAAGTGTTAGAAGATCTACCAGGTAGACCCCCTGAACGATACTCTCCTTCATTGTATTATTTATTGTTGACGGATTCTGGTGAACCAGAATGTTATGAAGAGACAATGCAGGTAGACACTAAAAATAAGTGGGAGCAAGGCATGAAAGGGGAAATTGATTCCTTGGTAAATAACCAGACTTGGGACTTGGTTCAATTGCCTGCAGGAAAAAAAACATTGCAGAATAAATGGGTTTACAGGTTGAAGGAAGAAGATGGAGGAAAAAAGAGACACAAGGCTGGACTTGTTGTAAAGGGGTTTGCACAAAAGAAAGGTATAGATTTTGATGAAATATTTTCTCTTGTTGTTAAGATGACTTCAATTAGGACTATTTTAAGTCTTGTGGCAGTACAAGATTTGCATCTTGAACAGTTAGATGTAAAAACAACTTTTCTCCATGGGGATTTGGAGGAAGAGATTTATATGCAACAACCACAGGAGTATGAGGTCAAAGGGAAGGATAATTTGGTATGTAGGTTGAAGAAGAACTTGTATGGCCTAAAGAAAGCTCCAAGGCAGTGGTATTTGAAGTTTGACAAGTTTATGATAGAATAAGGTTATAGTAAATGTCGTTCTAATCACTGTGTTTATTTTAAAAGGCTAGGAAATGGAAGCTATATTATCTTGTTATTGTATTTAGATGGCATGCTTGTTGTAGGGTCTAATATGTAGGATATAAATGTGCTCAAGAAGAAATTAGCTAATTCATTTGCAATGAAGGATTTGGGTGTTGCAAAGAAAATCCTTGGTATGAGAATAACAAGAGACAGGAAAAATCACAAATTGACATTGTCTCAGGGTGAGTACATAGAGAAGGTGTTGGATAGGTTTAGAATGCAGAATGCAAAACCAATTAGTACACCTTCGGCCAACCATTTCAAATTAACTAAGGAAATATGTCCCAAGACACATGGGGATATATAATACATGTCCAAGGTCCCTTATTCATCAACAATTGGCAACTTGATGTATGCGATGGTTTGCACAAGACCAGATATTGCACATGCAATGGGAGTTGTGAGCAGGTATATGAACAATCCAAGTAAAGAACATTGAGAGGCAGTAAAATGGATTCCTAGGTATTTGAGAGGTACTTCTACTCATGCATTATGTTTTGGAGATTCAAACATTGTTCTACAAGGATATGTTGATTCAAATATGGAAGGTGATAAAGATAGCAGGAGGAGCACCACAGGGTATGTTTTTATTGTAGGTGGAATAACAATAAGTTGGATTTCAAAAAAGGTTGTTTCACTTTCAAAACAAAAACAGAGTATGTTGCTGCCACAGAGGCTAGTAAAGAAATGATTCGGTTACAAAGGTTTATGGAGGAATTGGGAAAGAAGCAAGAGAGTAGCAAGTTGTATTGTGACAGTGTGAGTGCCATTCATCTTGCAAATAAATCAATCTTCCATTCAAAGACTAAGCATATACAACTCAAGTACCATTTCATATGATCCTTCTTGGAAGATGGACATTTGAAGTTGGAAAAGATACATACTAGCCAAAATCCTGCAGACATGTTAACAAAGGGAGTAACCAGGGAGAAATTGAGTTCCTGCTAAGTTTCAGTTGGTCTTCAAGCATGAAGGTGAAGATGAGAAATTTTCCAGGTCCAAGGTGGAGTATAGTCCAATAAGTAAAACAACAGTGGAGTTGTTTTGATCAGTCTCTGAGTGGGAGATTGTTGGTTGTGGAGCCTGATTATCTTCCTGATTCAGCCGTGCTTGGACCCCATTCCCTAACGAGGGGGGGGGGGGGGGG
>ML782516.1:201535-242644 GCA_009831015.1 Picea engelmannii
TTCATTTCATTAATATCAAAGAACTGAAATTTGTTTACAGACAGAATAGAAATAAACTAGCTAGGGCGCTGGTAGCTTATCTCTAAGAAGAGATGTGGCGGCTACATGCCTCTGAACTCTGTGTTACAATGAGGCTCGAAGGCCTATATATTATTGAGAAACAATTGAAACCCTAAACATCTAAAAACCTAACCCTAGGAGATGAAACGCCAAAATATGGGCCCCGTCGGGGTAAATTGGTACATCAATTTCCCGGGGTCGTAACGTTTGCATACTATCTCCATTTGATGCATATGATACATCGTTAGAAAGATCTATCTGAGGAGTCAAGACTACAACTGCCGACAGTGAATATCATGGTTCAAAACAGACTAATATTTGTTGACCAGTTGATGCCCAAAAAACGTCGTTTAGGGCCTCAAAACGGCTCCGGAAGTTCAGGACCCGAAAAACTGCCAAAAATAGTAAATTGTGCTACAATTGAAGAAACTGAAAAACTGAAAGAAACAATGGTGGGGTCCAAGTGGAATAGGCGGGTGGCCACCAATATCCACCTGGATCATGGCGAGTCCTAGATTACAAAATGTCCATACTCATGACAACTATTGCACTTAAAAGGAAGTTGTTCATGGTCCAACTCTTGCACATGGGTTGGTTATCTATGTTAGCTTCTGGGGTTACTTTGAAAGTGTTTACACCATGCTTGGGGGTGCTTCATGTGATGGGGGGGTGCATGGTGTACTGGTTACCCTTGGTTGTATCATGATGGACATGCACATTGGATATAGCTTACTCATGGATTGGTATGCCTTGAATTGATGTTTATGTGGAACACTTCCTTAGGAGGTTGGAGACCTATGTGGCTTAGTTACTTCATGGAGTGCACACATGGAGAGTTTGGTTGCTTGCTTGGGAGGACGACCCACTTGGAGGAGCGTTAGGCATCTTGGAGAAGAGCGTTGAGTCCTAGATAACTTGGAGACACTTGGGTGCTTACATAGAGGCTTGACTTGAGGACACTTGGATTGAGGACTGATCGGTAGGTGTGGCAGACTTGGAGGTACATAGAGCTTAGGAGGGAGTGTTGGAGAATTGGAGGCCTTTGGAGGAGGAGTGTTGGACCTTTCTCGAGGAGCGCTCACTTTGGGACTCTTGCTTGGTGGATGTGCATACCTTGGAGCTTGACATGTGTCATTTAGAGTTGGAACACTTCACATTTAGAGTTCTAGGTTGGTCTTGATAAAACTAGCGCTATCACATCAACTTGGGGACGTGCATTCCAAAGGTAGCTTCCGAATTGGTAAATTTTTTGGTGTAGATAATGTCTTGTAAACTCCCTTTGTCTCATAGTGGTTATGCATGTGGGATTATTTAACACGCATTCTCAATATACACATGGAAAGAGTAGAGTACTTATTAATGCGGATCAACATACGTACATAGAGCTTAGGAGGGAGTGTTGGAGGATTGGAGGCCTTTGGAGGAGTGTTGAACCTTTCTCGAGGAGCGCGCTCACTTTGGGACTCTTGCTTGGTGAATGTGGATACCTTGGAGCTTGACATGTGTCATTTAGAGTTGGAACACTTCACATTTAGAGTTGTAGGTCGGTCTTGATAAAACTAGCACTATCATACCAACCTGGGGACATGCATCCCAAAGGAAACTTTCGAATTGGTAAATCTTTTGGTGTAGATAATGTCTTGTAAACTCCCTTTGTCTCACAGTGGTTATGCATGCAGGATATTTAACATGCATTCTCAACATACACATGACAAGAGTAGAGTACTTATTAATGTGGATCAAAATACTATCATAGGGATATATGAAATGCCATTGTAGTAATAGCTTGTAATACGTCACATGGACAACAACCACAAGGCATGGAGGGCCCACAAGGCATGACATTGATATTTTCAATGATGTTAGTACATGAATGAGGGAGGATGCTATCACATCAACTTGGGGACTTGCATGCCAAACCTAACGTCCGTATCGACAAATCTTTTGTTGCAAGTAATGCCTCATAAATCGTTTGTCTCACAATTGTTGTCCATATGGGATTATTCACAACACACACCCATGGCAAGAGTGGAGTACTTATTAATGTGGAACAAAATCCCATCATTGGGATATCGTATTAGAGTAATAGCTTGTATTACATCACATGGATAACAACCCCAAACCAGAGAGGGTCCACAAGGCATGACACCATTATTACCAATGATGATAGTATTGGAGTGAGTGAGTATGCTATCACATCAAATTGGGACTTGCACCCTAAAGCCAATATCTAGATTGGCAAAGCTTTTGGTGTGGCTTATCCCTCATAAAATAAGCTCTTATTCTTGCAAAATCCTAGTTCAATGATGTCTACAACAAAACAGTGACAATAGTTGCACGAATGTTCCAATGGAAATGGAAGATGTGCAAAAGCTCCAAAACAAACACAAATATGAATGTGGCTTGCTATAGCTAAACGTCGTCTTAGTTGGAAAACCTGTAATACTCCGACTATGATCCTCGAATTTTGTAATGTATATGTACATGTGATATATAGGTTGGTGAGCCAATATGATTTTTGGGCTAGAGTGCATGTATGATGAAGGCAAGAGTGCCTGTATGCGGAAAGGCTAGAGAGCCTAGCAAAGTAATTGTACCTATACTCGGATAAATAATCATAAAATACATCACAGTTGCAGACCATCAAACAAAAGAGTATTGGGGGGCTAGGGATCCACGAGAAGGAAAGGTGAGGGGGCTAGGGATCCACAAGAAGGAAAAGTGAAGGGGTTAGATGGCTTAGCAAGGGGGCTAAGCAAGGAAAATATTATCTTTACTCCTAGCCTAAGTTATAAACCCGAGAGACATATTTCTTAAGTGAAAATTATATCCTAAGTCCAAAAAGGTAAAGGGGGCTAATGTCAAAATACATTATTTTGACAATATAAACTATTAATACCTTATGATATAATTCCCTAAACCATATTAATGATTTTATCCTAAGTTTCCAAAGTGGGGAAAAGGTTGGTTGCATGGGTGCCAAGAGTTAAGTGAAGGCCATGCATACTTAAGCCCTGTTTCTAATGGAAATTGAACCACTCTTCACCTCTTTTTTTCACCATTGCTCATGTAATTCGAGTTGCTAGCCATGCTTTGCCATTGCCATTGCCATCTTGCAATTGCGATGACACTTGTATGCTGCTGCTGAATTGAATTGTGGAAAGCCCGTGAGCTTATGTGAGCATAATTCTAGGTGATTTTTGCTGTTTGTGCACACAATCCTCATTGGGTTGCCTTAGGGAAGGCTGGAGCCCTGGAGTGAGGATTGTGGAGGCCAGGAGGGTACTTGGAGACTCCATTGTGAGGATTGTGGAGGCCAGGAGGGTACTTGGAGATTCCATTGATCCAATTGGAGTTCTTGGAGCCACAAGACTTGGAGATTTCTTGGCTGGCCTGTGTTGGAGCCCTAGAAGGGAAGTGGGACAACCTAAGGGACTGCAGAGTAGAGAAGGGGGTCCACTTCCTTTGGTTGTGCAGGCTGATGGAGAATGAGAGCTTGCTGGTTGGATTTGCTATGGAGTTTGGTACCTTGGCTTGATTTGCTCGCTGTTGTGTGGACTTCAGACCATAACTAGCCTTAGGTAAGCATTGGCCTTGGTGGAGTCATAGCCCCATCATGGGGGTGACTTGCTGCTGAGAGAGATGGAGCAACAAAGTCTATGACTGGGAGGAAAGTTTGAGGTCTGCAGCTAGTTGGTGGATTTTTGAAAGATAAGTACTCCGTTCTTAATGTTTATGATTATGTTTTGATGCTGTGTAAGATTCCAATTGGGTTACTGTGTTTAATTGTGTTAATTGCTATTATGTTATCATGCATTTGAGAATTATGTTCAATTATGTGTGATAGAAATCATGCATCACTGTATCATATGCAAGGTATATATTATTACTAGTATTAGAGATGTGGTTGTTATGGTGAATTCAGAGGGAAATTGAGAAATTTCCCAGTACCCTGCCATCCTAACAGGCATTGGGGTGGTTGGGTACATTACAAAACTAGTCACACTGTAATCACCAATGAACATTGTTAAATTTTGTTAACTTGGAATCAACATTTAGAAAATTTGAAGGTACTTGAAACGCACTTCACTGCTTTCTGCTGGTAAATTCTCCACAACTTTAGTCATTTTCAAATTTCCATAAAAGTACGAGCATAGAAAACCCAAAATAGAGTTTGGCACTCAACATCAAACTGTTTTGATCTATATTTGCCTATCGTTTGTGTATGATATCTTGGCGATTGTTATATTTCAAACCTTGGTAAGTAGGATTTGCACTTAGAAAGAATAACCTAAACCTAGGTAGCTTAAAAACTAAAAACCTCAATCAAAACAGAAATCTCTGAATATGTTACTCTACAAACACATACTGCTGGAAATTATGAATAGCGGAAAACAAAAATAGAACCACTCAAAACTGCATCTATATTCTATGTATTAAAAAGAAAGAAATACACGACAATAACTCTAATGACAAATTCAGGAACTTAGTGATGCACTCTAGGTCTTTTTTATAAAACACGAGATAGAGGGAAGATACATTGCATTTGGACATCCAGTGAACCGGCCTAGGTTATAGTGTCAAAAACCTAACCTTAATCGACTCAGCTAGTATGCCCATGCATGGTTAGAAGTGCCCATAATAGGGAACCCCAATTGGAGGATGAACTGTAGTATGTATGCATGCATTCTCCTCCTTGGGATCTGTACCCCCTTCCTAGAATAAAAACTTCTCATGCAATGTGCCCTCGTTCCCTATGAGAGTTATGCCCACATCTAATTAGGGATAATTGATGCAACTAACTCTAAAATAGAAAAACATTTGTTCTAAACTGAACTACTAAATCTGGAACAATAGTACTAAAGTAGAAGGATAAGGTTGGTGCATGCATTACGTGGGCATGCATGTGCCCACTCCTATATAACTGCCATGCTACTCTGAAAAAGACTAGTGTTGCATCATCACTCTAATCTATTGCGACCTCATCATGGTTGCATATGTATGTTGCATAGGAATTGAGGTAGCCTCTGCTTGAATGTTTTATCACTGCTAGAGAATTGGTTGTTAAGAAATCAAGTCAAAATCTAACACTTCATGTTTGCGAGGAAGGTGTTATCCACTAAGCTCAATGCCTCCCTTATCATCTTAAACTTCCCCTTTGCTAGGGGGTGTTGTCAAAATGTTTGCAACCTACAAATTTGAGGGAACATACTCTTACTACCGCTCCCCTCTAACCTTTGTCTCTGAGTAAATGATACTGGATAACTATATGCTTGGAGAGATCATGAAACACAGGATTCTCAAAGAGCTAGAGTTCCTAACAACTAGAAGAGCTCACTGCCATGTACTTTTCCTTTGCTGAACTAAGTGCCACTGTTGCCTACTCCTTGTTGAATCGGAATATCATGCCCAAACCCAAACTGAAATAGAACCTTGAAGTACTCTTTTTGCCCCCTCCATCTCCAGTCTAGTGAGAATCTATAAAACCATGTAGTATCAAGTTTCAACTCACCATATCCTACATACCTCAAACCATAACGTATTGTGTCCTTTAAGTATCAGAGCACATGTTTTGTAGAAACCCAGTGAATTTGCCTTGGTTCAACCATGTATTGGTTCAAAGTGTTCATTGCAAAACAAATAGTAGGGATGGTATTCACTAGATACATAAGAGAACAATCAACTATTTACACACTGAATAATCTACTAAATTTGAATCTAACTTAGCATGTAACTTTATATTTGGAATCATGGGAGTGGCCAAGGGCTTACAATCCATCCTCTAGAACTGCTTTAGGATCTCTACGTTGTACTTTCCCCCATCCAAGGAAGATCACATTTATATCCTGCTAGATCTCTAGATCCAATAAATAGTGCACAAGGCCAATGTCCTTCATGTTGAACTCGCGTGCAAACTTTGTCTTCCACCATGATATGAGCTTCTTAGAACAACCTATAAGTATCAAGTCATCTACATATAGGACCAAAACAAGCATATCATATCTATCAAACAACTAGTAAAGATTGGGCTTTGCAACAACTTTGGTGAAGCCCAAACTTATTAGGTACACATCAATCCTTGAGAACTAGTTGTACAGTGCCCGCTTCAGCATGTAAAGGGCCTTCTTAAATCTGCATACGTGGGTCTCTTGCCAATGCACCTGAAAGCCTCTTGGCTGATTGATGTATACTTCCTCCTCAATTAGACCATTAAGAAATGTTGGCTTTACCTCCTTTGTTATAAATGCCAACCAAAAGTTGATGCTAAAGGCATAATGGACCCGATGGAAGTGTATGCAAAGGTCTCCTCATAGTGATATAAAGTACAAATAATAATAATAACATTAATATACAAAGGGCACGTGTCTAAAAGACAAGGCTATTAACGTATGTGACCATTCAATGTATATTTATACACAATGTCACATGTTATTGTAATAATCAAACACTTATTCTTTATTGATTATATATTTTTATATCCTATATAGATTTCAACTATTTATCCTTTTGTATGTTGGATGTTTTCTCGTTAAAGAACTATTCTTCATTTCATTGCATTGAGAGTAGCAGGGTGCTCTACAACCCAGTATGGGGGAGATGTTGTCACGTTAGTGTTATGTTAGATAAGGTTACATTAAAAAAAATTAAAGGAGGCTCAATTAAAAAAATTTAACAATAATAAAAATAAACTCGGCTCAATTAAAATAAAACAATTACACGAACCATTACATATTACACACATATATATACTACGTACTTACATACGACAATATCTAAAATATTAATTCCTTTGTATTACATGTAATAAACAAAATTACACCTTAAGAAATTTGATCCCTCTTGGTGCTTGAATGTTGGTTGGTATCAAAGCCCTTTCCGAGGCACTTTTTTTCACTATCTTATAGATAGTGGTTTGATCTTACCTTTGGCCACACATATGTCAATGTTGCTCTAACTCTGGGCCTTTGACCATGTTACGCCCCCATGCCTAGGGGTAACTAGAGGAGATCATGTCTCATGGCCCGCAATGAAGACAATGATTTCGGCCATGATGATGATAAACATGTCCACAGATAGCAGCCCAACAACCCCCCCTTAGATTTGCCTCTTTTGCTTCAGATTAGCCAAGCTCATCACATCTAGTCAACTCAGTCTATGGCAGATGGTAAGCCAACGTTGCCATGAGGTATGTTAGTCCTTTCATGCGAAGTGTTGTGCATAATTCACTAGGCATGTGAATGAGGATCATTGGTTGAAGTTGGATAATGGATCACTGGCTCAAGAAGTTATGTTTGTTTCCTTGTTTCACCTTGGTGGCCAGAATCCGTGCCTTAGTCTCCTGTTGTCATCGCCTAGGGAAAAGGGGTAGTACTAGGGGGCCCTAGGGAAAAGGGTAACGTTCAATTTCCCCACCATACTTAACACTTTCCATCTCAGAACCTGTCACAATGCACTGAACTTCGGTAATGGGTCATGGTTCATTCTCTCATGAGAAGAGGGGTTGAAGGCCCAGAGGTTGATTGCAGCTGCTAAGCAAAAGAAGAATAAAGAAAGAACAATGCTAAAGAAAGAAAGAAATTTTAGCAAAGGACTCTCAAAATCCAATCCAAACTTGAGCTCTACCCTTTCTGCGTTTGCCCCAATCCCAAAGTAGTGATGCTATAGCTTGAAATCTTATACAGGGGACTTGTAAATATGATAAGAGGATAAATAAAAAGGCAGATTAAGGGGTTTATAAAAACGTAACGCTTAGAAAGTGATAACTCGAGCAAGCACACCCTCCAGAAAGGCGCTCATAGAAATTTACTCAATGACACCATAAGCCATAAGTAAGCCCAATACGTACCACTATCACACTTACTCTTGAAGGGCTCTTTTCTTTCACTGCTTCCCTTGGTACATATCCCTCTACTTGGGTCTTTTCTTTCATTGTTTTGGTTGGCACACTTAATAGGGTTAGATGAAGGTCCTCCCATATTCAAACTTGTCAACTTACATAAACTTTTGAGCTAGTGTGAAATTTGAAGGGGATACTTGATGTGAATTATTCACGTGGCTTATATCTTAAGTAATAACTTACTTTGCATGATTTAAGGACTGGTATATCTTATGAACATCGGCTTTACTTGATTTCATATTTTGTTTTGATTTGGATGCCCCTGACATGGTTCCTTGAAGGATGCCCTAGGATTTCACCCAAGACGTTGTGCCTCTATTGCAGGATATGGCATGTGTGATGCAGAACATTGAGTCACCCAGTGGTTTGACACATTCAGACATTGGATCTCACACCTTTTGGACCTTGGACGATGGACAGATGGGCTTGATTTTGACAATTATGGTCATGTTGACACACTTATGGGAAAGGAGCCCATACTCTGGATAGTGCACCTACACATTACCCGACCATTTGATGGAGGATGTTGCACTTGGTTTGGCTTGGACAACATATAGATATGATGTACATCCTCCTCCACCATGCACACCATCCTTCACACCTTGGACGCTGGGCCTTTTTGATGATGATGTCATGCTAGGGTTTGATGGAGATGTTGGGGTTTGCTTGCCACATGGATACCACATGATGATTTGAGGTGGCATGACAATTCGTCAACCTTGCTTGCACTTTGTATGATGACAGATGGCCTTGGGAGGCCCTCCTTCACCCCTAGGGGGCTTGATGTCACCACACTTGTGGTTTTATGATTTATATTTGCATTTATTATTGTTGTAGAGGCTATTTTGGAGGGGTTGGTCCCACTTGTAACTTGAAATTATAACATTTTGTGGACAATAACACTTGTTTACCTCATATAAATAGAGGGAGTGCTCATTTCATTTTAGGGCTGCATATTTTTGCTGCAAATTCACTTAATACTGTGGCAAAACTTGCCCAGAAAATTGTTTTATGAATTGGATATTGATGCCCGTTTTATAAGCTAAATTTAGAGAGTCAATTGCTAATTTTCTGGGTTGTATTTCTTGTTGCTGTTATAAATATTTCATTGTTGATATAAACTGGTTGACTGCTGCAAATTTACAACAACAATAGGGTTTACTTGTCATTTAGTGTCTAAAGGTGATTATTAGGCTATATAACTTGGTAATTGATGATATTATGCATTGAAGTGTTTATTGTTTCGTACAGGTTGCCCAATTACCTTGTTCAAACCAATTTGTTTCTTCACCTTTCCCTAAGACCTAGCTTGAGCATTTAAGTGACCAAGATAGGGGGCTATAGGCTTGGCTAATCTTGCTATTTGATCCCTTGAAGTCACTAGGGAAGCTTCCCTTGTTGGACCTTTCTCCTGTTGATGTTTTGTAGCATCGGGAGGTATTCCCACATTGGCCTTGGTGTTGGGCATGTGGGAATCTTTGTTGGCACTCACATTGCATTGAGAAAACCTTTTTTGTATGGCGTTGGGGTTTGGAATTATGTTGTTGGGGCTTCACACCCACATGGAGGAATACACAATTCTAATTTAATGTTGAGTTTAGAAGAGGTTCCTAAACTCACTCATTAGACTCCTAAAAAGGAGAGGCAATGTGAGGAGACAGTACACATCTCATTGTGACATTTTGGAGTTGGCATAAGTGAGTGAGCAGTGGTGCCAAGGAGATTAGGTTGGCAATTTCAGCAAGGAAATTCTTCATTTTGGAAAATCTGTCCTAGGGTTTATGTTTTTTTTTTTTGATTTTTTCCAGCCAAGGGAGAGGATGCCACACGTGTGAGAGGAAGAAGAGTACATGCCACACGTGTGATCCATACAGTCCGTACCACAGGTGCAGATAGTACAGGGGACATAAACAACCACATGTGTGAACTGCAACAGCAGATTCAGCCGCACATGCGGCCTGTATAGGTGATGTCAGCAGGTCCGTACATGTGACGTTAGCAGGTTCGTACATACATACATGTGACATCAACAGGTCTGTACAGCTGTACATGTGACATCAACAAGGTAAAACAGTAGGTTTGCAAGTTGGAAGGGTTTTTCGGAATTTCGCTGAATTTGTAATGTGTTAAGAGGATTGGTTTTGTCCTCAGAAATTCTCAATCTGAAAATTTTACAGAACATAAATTTTGTCTCTTGTGCATGGATGATTTCTCTTTGATCTTTGTGCTTTCGCTATAATTTTTTTTTCATAATTTCAATGTAAAATTATTCAGTGATAACAACCTTAGTTTACTGTTTGAGGTCACTTGGAAGTAATTTTCAGATCTGAAATTGTATGCATTGATTTCCTGAAAATTGACATCTCCTTCACTAAAATGAGGGAAATATCTACTTAGGTGACAATGGTGGATATTTTTGATTGTTACACAAGATTTGGGATCTTGTGGAGGGCTTTGCACAAGTACAAATCCTATGATAACAGGCCACAATCAAACCTTTGGCTATTCAAAGTTCAAAAATTTGTCGAAGAAAGATTATTGTGCTGCAAATTGAAGATTCCATTGACATACATTGAAGTTTTGTGAAGATTAATCATTGCCAACATTATAGGGATCTATAATTAGAACTACAAAAGAATCATATAGTATTAAACTACCCCACCTCTAAAAGACCACAAGAAATCTATTAGATCGCCTTGCGCTTCTTCACTATTACTGTTAGAGTTGCTATTAAACATATGTTGGGGCTTGGAAACATTAAAGAAACCATCCATTGAAGTTAATTGTTGTGGAAGTAGAATAAAAGGTTTCAAAACTGTCGTTACCACATTACATTGTCAGATTTAAAGCCGCCTAGAAAATCATAGATCGTTTCTACCTCGAGGTCTCTAAATTAGCCTTACATTGAAACTACAGAGTAGTAGAAAGTTGCTTCCTTATTTGCTCATCAACAGTTTTAAAAGTTGTCGATGCCACAAAGAGTATCTGTTGAGATTTTATGTAATTTTGGAAGTTATTCGTAAGTGTAATTGTATTGGTTATTCCTAAGTGTAATTGTGAAAGGGTTTATCGATAAGTCATGTCTTTTAGGTCTTTTAGAGTATAAATAGAGGTTATATCGAGTCATTTTGATTACTCATTGAATATAAGTATAAGAGAGTAGTACGCACTTATCTAGGAGGCTATTCTTGGTTCGTGTCTGGGTCTCTTTGGTCTTTATTTCGTGAAAGAGCATTGTATGACATTGTACATGTTGGAGGAATCTATACTGAGGAAAGTTTGCAGGGTTTTCTCCCCCTAAAGGGTTTCCCTGAGGATATATCTTGTTGTTCTGTGGATATCTATCTTTTAGTTGTGATCCTTTTGCATATTAAATAATAATATTCATATACAATATCATCTCTTATGAAAAACCAACATGGTATCAGAGCAAGATTGGGCCTAACTCCCTCACAGGAAGGCCCAGGGAAATGGAAAAGAAATGGGACCTATGAGAGTAAGAGAGTAGATAGTCTGAGTGGGTGAATTACTATTGTGTCTGCAGTAGTGTGTCTGTCCATCACATTGACATGATGACCGTGAGTGACAGTCATTAAGGGTAGCGATAATTGAGAAAGCCTGTTGGAGTCACTGGACAATGATCTGAAAGAAGTCATACTTCGCTATGGAGATCCCAGGAAAGCCGCCTACGATGGAGATAGATTGAGCAGATTTTGTCTTTCTCCTTATTGCTGTTGGTAGTGCTCGTTCGACAACACTTTCAAGGTTTCCTTGTTACAGTCTGTGTAGCTGCAGTGAAAATCAATAGAAATAACGGATTCTCGCAAGCCAACACAATCCTGTAAGTGAAGTTTCAGAAGAAGAGGGCACTGTGAAATAAAGATGGCTAAAGAGTCATCTGTCAGTTCCCTGCATGTGAAGGTGCAATACAAGAGATGTTTAAATTTGACGAATTGGGTTGGAATACGAGAATATAGTTGTCGAGTTGGAGCGTAGTGAGACGAGTGCAGGAGAAAAGGGCCTCCGGGACCGGGCTTTCCCTTGGTAGGTAATCTTTGAGAATGAGCATTTCAACATTCTTTCTGGAAAGACACTCCAACCAATTCGATACGCCTTGGGTGGTAAACTGCCACGACATTGAATTTGTGACAGTGGGACTCCACCTTGCGGTGTCGTTGGTGAGACGAACAACTGTCAAGAGTTGACGAATGCGACTGCAATATGTTGGATATTATATTCTCCAAGGTTGCCATGGAGAGGGGATCGGGTGTGGGAGGTTGGAGATATTGTGGTGTCAGAAAATAGGGAGAGAGGTCCAGATTAGGCATTTCTCTGTAAAGGAATCTCCATCGTTTAGAGAGGATGGAACATTGGACTACCTCTCTAAAGGGGAGTTTGGAAAGGATGAGACAAAGGAGGCTGTCTGGCAGTGTAGACAATCTGTCCAAAGCTATGCCCATTTTTGGAATAACACTAATTCCCAAAGTACACATGCAACCACTTAAAAGGTTTAAGGGAAAAATGGATGGATGATGCACCCACATAAATTTATCAGAGTCTAAAAGGTCCAAAACAAAGCTAGCACGATCGAGAAGGTTGAGGGTATTCTTGTAGGGTTTTATTCTTCCTTCCTTTGTTATTTGGGATCCAATGATATTCTCATCGTTACACCTACGGTGACATAAGTGTAGGGATAGTAACAACAAGAGTGGTGATGGGGAGAGCTAAAACTCTATCGTAAATAGGCATTGTAGATGAGAGTGGTGAGTTAAGGAGGGATGAAGGCATTTTGCTTTTGTTCCTCACGTGGGTGCTCCCAAAACTCTTTGGAAGAGGAAGAGAGGAGCATAAACACTTGTATGAGTTATGGGATAGAGAATTTCTTATAGAACAACAACCTCATTTAGAATTTGGTTGTCATATCCCTGGGCAATGATAAAGAATTATGGATGTGGACCCGATCCTGTATGAATGGAGGCTTCATCATCTACAGGGTTATTGAGAAACACTATCACAAGGTCGCCACCTTGATCATTATCCGTATCATGAATAGGAAATGTGTTTTCAAGGATCACTGCAGCGAACTTTAGAACGATAAATATTCTTGTTTTGCTCTTATTTTGTTTTGGGCAAGTTATCATAGAAATGCTTGTTCCATGGAGATGTTCTTGTTCTTGTTTTAGGCAAGTTGCCATGGATACCTGGTTAGTAGATTGTGGTGCTTTTAGGCACATTACAGTTTATCGAGATTCTTATACTATGTGACACTCATGGATCCTCTTCATGAAGACCAAGGATGAGGTCTTCAACAGATTCTAAGAGTTCAGGGCTCAGGTAGAGAACTTGACAGAGAAGAAGATCAAGATCAATACAAGTATTTGTTGAGGAGTGATCGAGATGGACATAAGAAACAATGACAAACCCTCTGTAGTTGAGATCACATGAAGCTTGTGTCAATGTGTTGATGTGGTGGTTACCATGATGTTGTGTGTTTTGGAAAATGGAAATATTGTCACAGAGTCGCAGAGGGAGCAACCAGTGAGGCAGACTGGACAATCAGGGTTTTCAGTGACAAAGGGAGTTGGTCTCTGAGTTCGATATGAAGGATCTTGGTCTGATGCACTATTACTTGGGATTGGAGGTATGGAAAAAGCTTAGTTAAATCTTCCTAGGTCAAGGGAAGTATGCAATGGAAATCCTGAAGAGGTTTGGGATATTGGATTGCAAGGCAATGGCTACACCTATGGTATCAAATCTGAAGTTGCTGTAGGATACGACTTCAGATACTATGGAAGTTACGTTATACATGCAAATGGTGGGTTTGTTGATGTATTTGACGAATACACGACCGGATATATGTTTTGCTGTGAACACCCTGAGTCAGTACATGGTTGACCCCAAACGTGTTCACTTGATTGCAGTAAAACATGTGATGAGGTACCTTAAAGGTACAGTGGATTATGGGCTTGAGTATATTCGGATTCAGATTGGGTTGCTAGTCTTGCGAACCGGAAAAGTACATTAGAATGTTGGTTCACTTTGGGATCCGGTATGATTTCATGGATCAATAAGAAGCAGTCATGTGTAGCACTCAGTACGACTGAGGCAGAGTATGTGGCAGCATGTGCAGCAAGTCGCGAAGCAATGTGGCTTTAGAAATTGCTGACTGGATTATTCGATATTGTGATGGAGGCGACCTGTATCTTGTGCGACAACCAGAGTTGTATAAAGTTGTCAGAGAACCCCGTGTTTCATGATAAGTCAAAGCATATCGAAATTAGGTATCACTATATTAGGGATATATTGCAGAAGGGAGCAGTGAGGCTCTAATATGTGGCTACCGATGAGCAGGTTGCGGATGTGTTGACAAAGTCGTTGTCAAGGACGAAGTTTGAGTACTTTAGGGACAAGCTCGACGTAATCCCTCTTCAGAGGGAGTGATGGCTTCAGATGTTATCGCAGGGTAGTGGATGTCACGATGACATATTGTAGCTATTGGAGAGCTACCCACCGGCGTTGGACGCATGCTGAAGAGATGAGGTACATATGTTATTGTAGGATACTGGATGTCATGCATAAAGATATCTGAGTTTTCTGCGGGAAACTGGATAGTTTCATGATGACATGTTGTAGCTATTGGAGAGCTACCCATCGACCTTGGATGCATGCTGTGAAGTCACTATGGATTTCCTGTGATGTATAGATTCATGTGTCTGACAGTCAATGGTCATGAGCTCGTTTGGATGGCGATAGTGTTAGAGTCTGTGCCGGATAGAATACCTTCCCCATTAAGAGGGAGTGTTGAGATTTTAAGTAATTTCGGAAGTTATTCCTAAGTGTAATTGTATTGGTTATTCCTAAGTGTAATTGTGAAAGGGTTTATTGATAAGTCATGTCTTTTAGGTCTTTTAGAGTATAAATAGAGGTTATATCGAGTCATTTTGATTACTCATTGAATATAAGTACAAGAGAGTAGTACGCACTTATCTAGGAGACTATTCTTGGTTCGTGTCTGTGTCTCTTTGGTCTTTATTTCGTGAAAGAGCATTGTATGACATTGTACATGTTGGAGGAATCTATACTAAGGAAAGTTTGCAAGGTTTTCTCCCCCTTAAGAATTTCCCTGAGGATATATCTTGTTGTTCTGTGGATATCTATCTTTCAGTGGTGATCCTTTTGCATATTAAATAATAATATTCATATACAATATCATCTCTTATGAAAAACCAACGGTATCAGGGTCAAAAGGGGTCACGGTCTTGAAGAATTGCCATTGGTATAAACCATTGCGACCTTACCAAATCTCATTAATTCTTATCAAATATATTAAATGGTCAAGCCAAGGGGAAACATAACGAGTGATGCAAACTGACATCTATATATATATAAAGTGAATAAGTGAATTGTTTATACATATAACGTGATTATTTATCTCACCCTACCTCGATTATATTAGATGGATATAAAGGTGACTTGTATGCTTATAAAAGTGACGTAACCCAAAAAAAAATAAAAAAAAGGGTTGGATCCCAATTGCCACTTTAGATTAATAAAATAAGTGAAGGAAGGGAAAATTAAAACACCTTTTTAAAATGTTATAAGTAGCAAGTTTCCCTTAAATTGCAAGGCACAATTTTGAGTAGCAAGGGATACCATTAAAACTCAAGTTCAGTGAAGAAAACCTCCCCAAGTTAAAAATTGACTACATGAAGAAGTAGATTACTTCTTTTTATTTGGTGCAAAGTTATCAAAACCACACCAATGACTAAACTAGTCGACCCCCAAAATCGGAATCAGTAAAAATCTGGTTGACCAAAAAATACATAAAACATTCAAACTTTGATTTAAAAAATTCATGTACATAAACATTTAGACACAAAAAAACAAAGTTTTCTCATGTATATAGCAATTAAGGGTGCATATTGTAGAAATTTTCCAGTGTTACAACAAAATCTAGCACCCCCAAATGATGTAGAGTCCCAAGCATCAAGGGACTAGTTTTGTGCAACTTACGAAGGCTACCCACTATCACCTCAGTAGCTCTTCCTCTCTCTTTTGGTTGGCTCTTCTCCAACTCAAGGGGGCTTCCCTAAGGATATGTTTATCAATGCTATGGAAGCCTTGATAAAACAAAGTGGTTGTAGTATGTGGAAGTGAAATGGAAATGGGAAAGATGGTATGGAAAAGAAAGGAGAAGGAAGAGGAGAAACAAGGGAATGAAATGATGAGGGACTAGTGCCTATCAATCTAAGGGCTAATGAAGTCATAAGACATTGCAAAATGAATGGACTAATTTATCAAATCAACTATTTTGAGTTAGGCTATGAGGTGGAAAGATTAATTTGACACCTTCCACCCACTTAGATGAAAGATCTAGTTTGAAAACTTCATCAATTAGTTTAAACTTAAGGAAACGTGAACTTGTTTGATACATCAAACCTTGAGGTGCTTGTTGGAAATTATGATGTGGAAACTACTCTTGGAGGGCTCACTTTACCACACATCAAATTAAAAGGTGCTCTTTTCTTAGCTGAATTATTATCCAATCAACAACTAGATATGATAGAAGAAAGGAAACAATGCAGAAATAAGACAACAAATAAGACAAGAGGGAAAGCCTCCTCACATTACTTATTCCTAGATGAGTAGTGTTCTCATAACTAGGCCTTTATGTTAGAATGAAAGCAAGAAGTTTCTACAACAGATTTACAGCAAATGAATATCATAGAAAATAACCATACTCCAAAACAATAGTACGCCATTTCTTCATTAGTCTTCAAATTTGATACACAAGGGAGCCCGCTGCCCAACACCATCATCTCCAAGCTCCAATCTTCAATCACTACTCTCACTCCACAATCCTCCAATTGTCAATTACAAATGAAATGGAGAGAAACTCCTTCTTATATAGAGTGAGTTAAATCTCTCGTACAATAAAATATATTATCTTTCTAACTAACTACATGACAAGTAAACAAATTATAAAATGTTGGGGTAGTTAGATCCATGGTTGACAATATCAGAACATGTGGACACTAGCCTCCTCAAGAGAGGATGCACCATCCAGAAATAGATATTATACCAAGTCAAATGCTAAATGGTGTTAGAAATAGGGAGAAGAACAGAAAAAATAGTTTTCAAAATTTTCTGTTAACTAGATCAGCAAGTACCCAATAGATCTAAATAAAAATTCTGTTCAGAGATACATAAGAAAACAGTAGATCTGAAAACTAAAATATTTCTGAGCATGCAAACTAGTAGATTTGAACAGAAAAAATTATTTCTGAGTATGCAAGCTAGTAGATCTGAATACAACATTAATAGATCTAAACAATAGATATTTTTGAGCAAGCAAACTAGTAGATTTGAGCTTAAAACAAATAAATCACACTGAAGTAAAAACAACTGAAACTTACCTCTGAAATTTACCTCTTAAGCAATGAAGTAAGAGCTTGGCACACAAGTGAAATGTTAAACCTCTGAATTATGCTCAGATCTAGTTTTGGACTCATGGATCAACCACTAAGGGTTAGATCTCTGTCAAAGAGAATGTGAGACTGTTTTGCCACAATAGAAAAACCCCAAAGAAAATACAAGAACCCCAAACTGATATCTTGAATAGTAAACCCTTATCTCATCCACACACAAAGAGGGATCATCCAACTAAAGAAAGTGAGACAGCAAATGAGTAGGAGCTTGGAAGTTCCAGATCTGCTCACAGAGGTAGACAACAACCTATAGTAGAGGGCTAGTAACTCAGAAGGACAGCTGCGACCCTCATTGGTTCCTGATCTGCACACAGAAGTAGACGACGACCTATAGAAGAGGGTCAACAACTCACCACACGGATCTCACACAGAGAAGGAGGGCCAACAGCTTGAAAAGAGCAGAGCTGAAGAGTGAAGGGTGGCCGACTGCTTAGACTATAGGGCAGAACTAATAGTTGGGTGGCCGACTGCTTAGAATAGGGCATATCTGAGTGGTAACAATAACCTGGCAGCAGCAAACAACTCAGCAAAGGAGCAACCAACAACACAACACTTAGAACCACCTTCGAGCACAGAGAAAAGGGAGCTGAATTGAACAGTGAAAGAGGCCGCAACACTTAGGAATAAAATCTCAGAGCAATCCGTCACTTAGAAGAGTGAGTGAGTGAGTGGGAATAGTGAGGGAAGAGTTTTATTTATAGTTTTAGGCTAGGGCTTAGGTAAATAAAATAATAATTAATATAATGACATATTATTTAATATAAATATTAAATTAATGTCATATTAAATATTAATGTCATATTTCTAATTTAATCATCACTAAGCCCTAAAACAAAATAACAACCCCACTCATACCCAAACTCAAAAACCAAAGGGTGAAGATCAATAAAAAAAGTTTAGGAAGGACAAAGGGGTTTTCTTAGTGGCAAAACATGTCCATATGATTCTCAAGGTGACCAATAAACTTTATCATCATTGCATAAGAGGGTACATCACACAATGTAGTCATGCCCATCTTCATAGTCTCTCCTAGGTTCTATGGACCATCCTGGGAGAGAGGAAGAGGATCACACATCAACACATCTCAGTATTACACCGAGATCTACCTGGTTAAAGACCAGGTTGTCCCAGAACATATCTGGGGTTTTATCCACCAAGGTACAAGACCAAGGATCAACCCATGCTTTAGGCATGGGTTCCCTGGAACACATCCAGGGGCCCTAGACACTTCTAGGGACTTATATCAACCACTAAGGAACACATCCAAGGATCAATCCAAGCTCAGGGCAAAGATTCCCTGGAACTCATCCAAGGGCCCTGGAATACATCTAGGGTCTTTACTGCTTGGTTCCAGACCAAGAACCCCAGTCATCTACTGGGGGCCCTCACAAGGGTCTTTTGCCATGGCTCTAACTGCTTGGTCCCAGACCAAGAACCCCAGGAGTGTACTAGGGGCCCTAGTCCACAACTAGGGTCTTATGCCATCTTCCAGGAGAATGGCTCTTGCAGATGCATTAAATTCAACAAATGGGTCCACATAGAATTTGCTCACCAATGGGTACATGCAAAATATAATAAAATATTCTTCAATCTAGGAGGATGTGCTCAAGGGTCCACCTAGAAGAGCTCACAAAGTGCACCCTCCAAGGTGCATGAGAGATATAACAATAAAGTATTCCTCCAAAAATAGAATGCTTCATAACCAACCTCCAAAAATAGAAAGTGGTCCACAAGATGCATGCAACTGATCCACATGTGCAATTCCCAAGGCAACCAACTCCATGGATGAATGTGCAAGATGAAGTAGTCAAACCCCAAAATAGTAGGTGGACAACCTCCAATGAAACAAATCCAAGGAGATAAGGGCGAATTAGGGTTTTTACCATGCCAAAACTCCATGAAATAAATAAATATACACCTCCAAGAATAGAAAAAAGTGTGTCCACAAGTTTGCCCTCCAAGGATATGCCCAAATATAGTAAGATGACCAAGTAAAAGCATGTAATGTGCCACCTTCCCCCTTCAAGTGTGAAAAGGAAGTCAATGAAGTAGGTTGCCCAAGCTATTAACCTTAATCTAGATAAATTAGATTAATTTAACCATTGAACAATTAAATCAACCTCAACATGTGTCCACAAAGGTTAATGCTCAAATATAACCTAGTCCCCCACCAATTAATCACCAATAAATTAAATCACCATGAACATGTGTGCGACATTGATTGTTGAACTCTTTTGTCATGACCCTAGTAAAAATGTACCCCTCACTCAAGTAAAATCACTTATTAGGCATGTTAAGCTTTTTCTATATTATTTTAATGCTTAGAGGGTGACACAGATTATGAGGATCCTAATATAGGCTATGATTTTGATGATATGTAGTTATTTGTTGTAGCATGATTTTTTGGACTCTAGAGGCCATTTAGAGCCTCTTTGTTGATGTATTTTGGTTAAAAGATGGATTGCACTTGGTGCTATTTTGGTTATATATGCACCCTTGCTATATACGTGAGAAACTTTGCATATTTGTGTATAATGGTTTGGATTCATATGGATGCACATGAATCTATATATGTTATTTTTCAAAATTTGAATATTTTATGTATTTTTTGATCCATCGGTTTTTTCCCAGTTCCGATTCGATTCACATTTTTAGGGTTGATTGGTTTGATGGCCAGTCCGATTTTGATAACATTGGTGCCAAAGAGGGGTGCACTTTAATAAAGTGTTGTACCATGTAAATAAAATATGTTCTCCCTAGCAAAACCCCACCATGATAACAACAAAACTTTAAGCCCAACCTAAGGTGCACCATCACCAAGGGATTATTATATCAAATGTAATTATCCAACCTTAGGAAAAATGTTAGATCACCATCAAATCTTATGTAGTACCACCCGTCTAACTCAAACTTAGGAAATAACACATAAACGAGGGTATTAAATGTTAGTTTTAGCTCGATTTGATGTCTCAATTGTGCCTACTACTATCCCAGGCGAGCTGTGGGACACCTTAATTAACCCAGATCAACCTTTCTTATCTCAGCCTTAGGTTTAGGCTTGCAACATTTCTCTTTGAGTGGAATGTGGGGCCTAGGGAGAGAGGGCGCACCTTGAAGGTGGCTGGGTGGTTTGTGGGATCCAGACCAAGGAGGGCGCACCTCTAGGTGGCTACTAGTGGAGTGTGGGTTCCTGACTAAGAGGGGTGCACCTCCTAGTGGAGAGTGGGATCTAGTAGCCCAACTCTCAACCATTGAGGCCAAGCCTTAGGACACTTGTCAAAGAGGATGGGAGGTTGCTAGGGAGATAAAAGGAAGCGAAGGGTGAGAGGACATAACACATTCTCATTTGTGAACTAAGCAAGTGAGCTAAAGGAGGGAGTTGGAGCTGAGGAGAGGCTGTGTTTTGTTGGGGAGTTTGAGCATAACACAACAACCATCTTCAGGAGCGCTTGAGGGCTATTTGAGCAGAGCAAGGGCAACAAGGTGCTGACAGAATTTGCTGAGAGTGGGCAGTGAGATACTCCTCATCTTCTCAGGGCCATACATGTTGTTTAATAGGCTGTACAGGGCCATACTATACAACAACAACTACAACAGATATTTATGGGCTGTTCAGAGGCCCAGAAGGGCGCACCAAGGAAACCATACTTCACCCATTAGTAGCCAAGACAACTGGGCCGTACAGTGTCTTGTTAGGCTAAGTTTTGGAGGGTCGTACAGTTCCCAGAACATGGCATAATTGGTGCTGTAAGAATTTCTATAGTTGTTTTTTTAGTTTTTCGAGTTTTCCTGTGTGTAAATGCTGCTGTAAAACTTGCTCAAGAAGCTCAATAAAGCCCCTCTGTTGGTTTTTCCACACACTGGGGTTCCGGGGTACTTCTGGTGTCTATGTGATTTTTATGCTTGGTTTACTATATGTTTCCGCTGCAAATTTTCTGTTTTATATTTCAGCTAGTATCATTTCCATAATTTCCAGAATTATATTAGCTAGTATAATTTCCGTGTCTCAGTAAATTATTGGTAGCAATCTCAGTGACTGAGATATAGGGGTAAATTCAACATGGTATCAGAGCTCAACCTTTGAGTACAGGACAACCAAGTGACTTGCTGTGCAGATCAGCAAGGGTAAATCAACAAGTGGACATAAGACTAGAAGTTTGTGGGTGAAAACAGGGCATCAAACTCAAATGGCCAGTGCAGGCTTGAGGGTTGAGGACATGCTAGATGGAGCCTCAAATTTCTATCCTTGGAGGGAGTAAATTAGCTCGTTGCTGGAGGAGAATGGGTTGCTGCAACTTGCAAAAGGCAAAGTAGCAACCCAAATTGATCCAGTACAACTAGCTGCCCATGCCAAGAAGGATGTCAAGGCCAGAAGGATACTTGTGGATGGTGTCAAGGACCACATCATTCCACATTTGTCTGGCAAGAAGACAATGAGGGAAATGTGGGAGGCCCTGGAAAATCTATACCAGTCTCACAACTAGAGCAAAAAAATGCTGCTTAGAGAGAAGCTGAGAAGCACGAAGATGGTCAAGGGAGAATCAATAGTCGCTTACCTCACAAAGTTCATTCAGATTCGAGATGAACTTGCAGCAGTGCGAGAGACCGTAGTTGAGACTGAGCTGGTGAGGACATCCTTGAATGGCTTCGCCAAGCAGTGGGACGTGTTTGTCCGAGGGGTGGTTGCACGGGAGAAACTCCATGACTAAGAGATGTTGTGGGATGACTTCACCCAGGAGGAGCTGCGAGTGGATACATCTCAGGCTAGTCAGTCGAAGAGTGAGGAGGAGGAGAATGTGGCTCTTAATGCAAAGAAGAGCAGTGGAGCGGGAGGCTCCAGGGACATGGGCAAAGTGAGATGCTTTGCATGTCACAAAACTGTCCACTATGCCAGCAAGTGTCCTAACAAGAAGAAGAATAGGGAGTCGGAGGTAGCAACTACACCATCTTACTGAGATGGATGCGTTTGCAGAGAAATTCGAGGACGAATTTTCTCTGGTTTCCACTCTTTCTAGCAACTGCAGATTGGCTGAGTTTTGAGGACAATGGGGCATGGTTCGTGGACATTGGGTCATCTCGCCATATGATGGGAATGAGGTCAGTGTTCCTTAGTGTTTCGGAGACAGGCTGATACTGGCATGTGAAGAATGGGGTGTGCACTAGACATGCAGTAAAGGGGGTTGGATGCGCCAAATTCCAGCTAGAGTTAGGAGTGTCTATGGAGGTGGATGAGGTGATGTATGTGCCAGAGCTGAAGGTTAACTTGCTGTCTATATTAGCTCTGGAGGATATGGGGTATGATGTAATGTTTGCTGATGGACATGTGCTCATACGAGTAGAGGGAGCGGCCTTGGATGCAACAATGAGGCTTGGCATCAGGCAAGGTATGATGTACATGGTGCTGGGACAACCTGTAGGTGGGTCTAGGGGGATCTTGGACCAACGATTAGTATCAAAGAAAGTTAGTTGGTATGACTTGACATTGATGGCTGAGTGGAACAACACATCGGATCAGAGTACAACAGAAGTAGTAGGTGGATCTTCCGGTTCAGAGGGATCAACTACAACAACAATAGATTTAATTGGATCATCGATTGATCCTGGTGGAGGCACCTCTCTCGTTAAGAGGGAGTGCTAGTTTTAGCTCGGTTTGGTGTCTCAGCTGTGCCTACTGCCCTAGGACAGCTATGGGACACCTTAATCCCAGATCAACCTTTCTTATCTCAGCCTTAGGTTTAGGCTTGCAACATTTCTCTTTGAGTGGAATGTGGGGGCTAGAGAGAGAGGGCGCACCTTGAAGGTGGCTGGGTGGTTTGTGGGACCCGGACCAAGGAGGGCGCACCTCTAGGTGGCTACTAGTGGAGTGTGGGTCTCTGACCAAGGGGGGCGCACCTCCTAGTGGAGAGTGGGGTCCAGCAGCCTCAACTCTCAGCTATTGAGGCCAAGCCTTGGGATACTTGTCAAAGAGGATGGGAGGCTGCTAGGGAGATAAAAGGAGGTTGAGGGTGAGAGGACAGAACACATTCTCATTTGTGAGCTGAGCAAGTGAGCTAAAGGAGGGAGCTGGAGCTGAGGAGAGTGGCTGTGTTTTGTAGGGGAGTTTGAGCAGAACAAAACAACCATATTCAGGAGCTCTTGAGGGATATTTGAGCAGAGCAAGGGCAGCAAGGAGCTGGAAGAATTTGCTGAGAGTGGGCAGGGGGATACTCCTCATCTTCTCAGGGCCGTACATGCTGTTTAATAGGCTGTACAGGGCCATACTATACAGCAACAGATACAACAGAGATTTCTGGGCTGTTCAGAGGCCCAGAAGGGCGCACTAAGGCAGCCATACAACACCCATAAGTAGCCAAGATAGCTGGGCCATACAGTGGCTTGTTAAGCTGAGTTTTGGAGGGCCGTACAGTTCCCAGAACAAGGCAGAATTGGTGCTGTAAGAATTTCTGTAGTTGCTGTTTTAGTTTTTTGAGTTTTCCCGTGTGTAAATGCTGCTGTAAAACTTGCTCAAGAAGCTCAATAAAGCCCCTCCTTTGCTGGTTTTTCCCCACACTGGGGTTCCAGGGTATTTCTGGTGTCTATGTGATTTTTATGCTTGCTTTACTGTATGTTTCCGTTGCAAATTTTCTGTTTTATATTTCAGCTGTAGGTTTCTGCATAATTTGCAGAATTATATCAGCTAGTATAATTTCTGTGTCTCAGTAAATCATTGGCAGGAATCTCAGTGACTGAGATATAGGGGTAAATTCAACACTAAAATCACGAAACACATTTTCCCCTAGGTGATGTCTAGCAAATGTTACATGATTAAGTTAAATCACCTACGAAAATCCCACAAAGGCAACATGAATCATCCCACAATAGCAATATCATAAGAGAAAGGGACGTAAAGAAGATCTAACCCATCCAATCATCAAGTATGTTTCCCATCACACATCCAACACATGAGGACCATGTAGAACACCCCATCCTAGTGACACCAACAACATACATCAAGTCACTAGGAAATATCAACAACAATTTCCTGAAACATCTACCTTCTACCACCACCATCATCTAACCCCATGGGGGGGATAAAGCCATCATCCATATCCAAGATAAGCATATATACCAAACCACACCATAATGAGATAGTATGCTCCACAACCATCCAAAAGTGCAACCAAGGGGAGATCAACAAGGCAAGCACATGTGAGAAGACCACCAAGCAACAAGCACAATTATCCAACCAAGGGGAACTGCGATTCCCTCAAGACAAAGATCTCCAAGGAACCATCAACAAATCTCCATCAATGTGATGAAAATCACAAAGTTGAACCTCATACAATATGTGGTGTAACATGGAGTAAGGCAATTAATGGAACTCAAAAAAGTTCACCTCTTTCCTAGAGGTTTTGTGGATCTTAACCCTCTAAATTTTAATCCTAAGGGCTGTTATGAAATATAAATAAAACAGTAGCAACAATGGATATTTCTCTTCTCAACAACCCCAATTTAGTAGGCAATTCAAGAGAAAAGATACTATAGTGTGCCAACAAGTTTCAACCCTCTATTATCATGCATAAAGTAGATCTGAAATTCACTATATGACAGCCGTAAATAAAATATTAATGTTAAATCACTAAACAATTTCACCCTTAGCTTATGTCAAATCAGCAAGAAATATAAGTGCTGGAAATTACAAAACCATGAAGAAGTAGATAATTGAAATAAAATATGCAATAGAGACAATTTTGGACAGCCAAAAATTTCATATATATGTATAATGATGAAATTCATGTACATACCATAGCCTCATGACAAGGCTAGTACAACTCTTTAGCTCTCCAGAAACCTATCTAGGGAAAACAAGAAAACCTTAGCTCACACAATGGAGTTCCAAGAAGCAAGCATCACACTAGCATGCTCTCTGAGGCAAGATGTCTCCTCTTCTTCTCTTCAACAAGTATAACCTAGGGTTTCATCACAAAATCTTAATCTCCAAGTCTCCAAGCGATGAAACCCTAACCCGAATATTCAAAATGCTCCAAAATCTCCAAGAAACCCTAGTGCCTTCAAGACAAGAGAGATAAAGTACAAAAGAAGATTCACAAGAGAGAGGAAGACTAGTGTGCTCCTTTTAGTCACATCTCACAAGATAATGAACAAGAATGAGAATGATGAAAATAATCTCTTCTTCCTCTATCTATATGAGAGGTAAGGGAGACCACCAATGCATATGTGGGCCTAAACCCTTGCAAGCAACCTACAAAGCCACAAGTAGGTTCACACATGTGGAGTGTTACACTCCAAGGGTACACGTGTCAAGCTCCAAGGTGATGTCATACACAAGCAAAGCTCCAATACAAGGGCGCCCCGTGAGATGTGTTCAACGCTCCTCCAAGCCTCCAATGATCCTCTTAAGCCATGTGCTCCACTAGGACCTCTCCCTTTGTATGAACAATATCGCAACACATGCATCCCTAAGTCAACTCCATGCCTTCATGCAAGCATCCAAGCTACCCCATGTTGTCTAGGGCTCAATGCCCTCCTCCTGAATGGAAAACGCTCCTCCTCCAATACAGAGCATTCTCCAAGCAAGCAACCTCCTCCATGTGGCCAACATGTAGATTGTCACCAAATTGTCGAAATATCTCCAACGCTTGAAGGAATAATGTCATGCAAGCATTCAACTGAGGTCAAACAACCGTTGTGTAATCCATCTTCAATTGCAATTCCATCATGGACCATCTAGGGGCTAATTATACACCATGTACCCCGTATCTCATGAAGCACCCCCAAACATGGTGTAAACACTTTTGGAGTAACCCCAAAAGCTAACACATATTGTTGGATTTGTGTTGTATCCTTTGCAAGTAGACTTAGTCTCATCCCAGTGCAAGGAGGGCGAGGGGGGTTATCACCTCCCTGGATGGGGGGGCTAGTGGGCCATCGAGGAAAAAAAACAGGTCTATTTTGTGCTTTTTCATCCAATCTATATGCATTGCTTCACTTGAAAAGGTTTAAAACTTACACACATAACCAAAATAACACGGTCATTCGGTTTAGGGTTTAGGAATTTTAGGTTTTATTATTTTTTTTTGTTTCTTTAAGTTGTTTTTGCAGGCCCAAATGCCATCATCATATGCGTTTGTGCAGAACTTGATGATTCAGACCAAAAAGGCTGGTTTTGTGTGGAACTGGCGTATTCAGTCTTGGAACTAGTCGATTCCATACAAAACCAACAATTTCCAATCAGAACCATTGGTTCTGCTCGAAAACCTTCTGGAACTTGGTCGATTAGTCGATTTTGATAACATTGATTAGGTGAGCCCACGTAGTATCAAAGAAGGTAGAAGTTTTCATAACAATGGTATCTTTTTACAGAAGTTTTGAGGAAAACAAAATGAAGCTTAACTATGAAAACCAAGGATGATTTTGTCGTGGTTATGAAAAAAACATTTGCACCCTATTAAAAATCAAGGGGATTATTTAGGAAAAAAGATATTAAGATTTCTATTTGTTTGAATCGCAAGGACAATTACATTAATGTCGACTTGGCAAATCAGTTATAAATTTCGGAAACAAGTATAATCTGAAAATGTGATTTTTTGAACCCAAAAGGATATCGAATAAACAATTTCCAGCTAACAATTGGCGATTATATTTTCATATCTCAATTCAATGTTACAAAAGAAGTTGACATAATTCTAGGTTCGCCTTGGAATGAAACATTAGGGACCTTCATCTTAAACATGAAGAAGAATTTTTTGACATTCTACTACAATAAGAAGAAGATCACGACATTAAAATGAAGTCATACTTAGAAGCTCCTCATCGAAAGACTCGAAAGATGTATTAAATGTGATCATTCAAGATAATCAGAAGTCATTACAGGAGATGTGAGTACTACAAGAAAATTTTGACAAGGTGTTAGCTAATAAAGATAAAGAAATTTATCATCTTAAGGATCATAAACATTGCCTAACAAAATTTTCATTATAGAAATTTATAAATTAAAATGTGAAGTAGCAAGATCAATCCCATGAGGAATCTTAATGAAAAAAATGAAAGGCCTCAAAAAAAATTTCAACAAAGATCTAGCAGAGAAAATTGAAGAAATTTCTCATCTCAGAAATCATAGTCAAAGCTTGATCATACAAATCAAGAAATTAAAAAATGAAAAGAAGATGCAATAGGAAAAACTAGAACAACTTATCCACAATGATTCGTTAATCGACAAGGAAACAATGATAGATTCAGTTGAATTAGGGATATCTTCGGAGTTTGAAGTACGAATGCCAGATACAAAATGGTTAGAAAATCTAAGTGTCTCTACCAATAATATTTTACTGATCAACAAAGAGACGAAATTGTATGAAGAAGATATAATTCCTAGACTTCCTAGTTGAACTAGAAGGTGCCGAAGCGCTGATTTCACCTCCGAAACCTTCTTGATTTGATTATGAAATTTCTGATTTTTGTGGATCAACAAGACAAGTGTTTCTCCCTCCTCAACCTTTGTTGGAGGCTCTTGAGACCTTGTGAACCATGCATCCCCATCAAACTTCACATATTGATTCATTACTATCTTCTGTTGTGATGAATTATTGACTGTAAGCTTTGGTGGACTCACAATATCCACAAAAACACTTTGCAAATTGGAGGGTTCCAAATTCGTTCTTTTCTCCTCGGGAATACGAGTATATACAGGACAACCAAAAACATGAAAGTGTGATAACTGGGGTTTCTCTCCAATGAAAGCTTCCCTTGTTATTTTGTCCTTCAATACCCTACGGGGACACTTGTTCAGGATGTAGACGACTGTACTGCATGTCATTGCCCCAAGGAACATAGGCAGATTCGGGTCATGAACCACAGCCTTGTCTATCTCAACAATGGATCTATTCTACCTTTCAAAAACCCTATTTTGTTGCGGGTTGTAAGGCATTGTCAATTCCCCTCTCAATCCTTGGTTCTGTATAAAAGGAATCAAACTCTTTGGAAGTATACTCTCCTCCATTATTAGATTTTAGTACCTTCATCTTCTTACCTATCTAGCTGTCCACAAGAGCTTTAGACTCTTGAAACTGATTACAGACCTTATTCTTGGTCTTCATAAATAAAATCTAGGTTTTTCTAGAAGCATCAGCATTGATCAATGAAAGACATGTAATAGATATTACTTGTCAACGAAGTTGATGCCATGGGTCCACACACATTTGAATGTATCAGATTAGCAAACTCTCTTGATCTGTGCTCACTGCTTGGGAAAAGAGTCTTGGCATGCTTGTTGATTGCACATCCTTTACACACTTTTTCCCTCTACACCTTGAAATCAGGCAATCCCTCCACCGTGTCCATTAGGCAAGGCAAGGTTCCATAGTGCAAGTGACGTAATCGTTTGTGCCAAAACTCACACAGATTGTCATTGCTATGCACCAAAGCTCCATGCTTCACAGGATTTGTTAGCAACTCGTAAAAGCCACCCTCACACACTCCTCAGGCCAAATTTCGACCAAGATTAGGGCTATTTTTTTTGATGATCACTTGCTAATTGTCAAACTCAGCCATGCACTTTAGATTTGTTAGACAAGGAACCAAAAGAAGATTCTCAGTTAAACTAGGAACATATAATACCTCATGTAGCTAAGGAACCTCTCTTGCAAGCATGTGGAATGAGATAGTACCCATCCTAATCACCGAGTACTTGGCATCCCCCGTGTGTCCGAATCTTGTTCTTCTAATCTGAAAAACGCTGATTTGTTGGCTATCATGTGTCTAGAAGCTCCACTGCCCATAGACCACCCAACACCAAAAATCATGTTAGTGGAAAGGCATGACACCATGGAGAAGGTTGTCGCCAATTTGGATGCAAGTTCATTGGCTCTTGAGGAAGCTTTCACACTCCCTGCACATTGCTTTTGTTATTGCTTCATACCCTATCCCTTCTTCTCAAGACACTAAGAGGCATGGTGACCAAACTTGTGGCACTTAACTTCACATGGCTCGGATCTTTCTTCTGATGGTTCGAAGATCTTGAGTTGTCCTTCTTCTTCCAACCTTTCTTGGATACTCCCTTCTTTCCTCATCTTGTTGATGATGCCTAAGTCTTGAGATTTCTCGAAACTCATTGAACTTGTTTCTAATCTCATAACCTCTCCCACGAAGTCATTCCACAGTTTCTCAAAAGTGGGTAATTTTTCATGAGCACAAATACATTGCACAAAGTGATGCCAAGATGGACCAAAGCCATTCTGAGTTATTTGAACTAGCTCACTCTCATCAATCATGTCTCCAACGGCAGTGAGTTGATCTCTCAAGTTTTTGATCTTCATCAGATAGCTGGCTACAGTATCGGTCTTGCTCATGCAGGTACCGGAGAGCTTGTTCTTCAGAAATACTCTACGGGACAAGTTGACACTTTGGTAAAAAGTGACCAAGGTATCATACATCTCTTTCAGTTGTCTTCTCCGCGATGTGAGGGATCAAGCGATCCTTCACTGAATCACGATGATTCACTTCGCCTTGGCTGATTTAGTAGTATGGATCAGTGGGAGGTTTGACCTCCTTATCCACAATATATCACAATTCAACTTCCACCAAGAGATTCTGCAACCTGTGCTTCCATGGTACAAAGTTGGAAGTGCCCTCCAATATGTGACACTCTTGGAGACTGAAATTGGTCATTGCTGCAGACCCTAAAAGCACACTAGAACAAAAAATCAGCCTCAAAAGAATTCAGATTTACAACGAATCCTAGGGGCATATCACCTCTGTCAGGTTAATATCAACCTTCCAATCGTTGGAAGATCATAGGCATCTCACCCAACAACCTATCACAGGTTTGGATCTGCTTCACTCGCTAATGCTTGATTTGGAGGATTTCAGTGAACTCCCTTTCACAGGGAACAGCCCATTCTGTACATGGATTTGGAGGATTGCAGTGAACTCCCTTTCACAGGGAACAGCCCATTCTGTACATGGATTTGGAGGATTTCAGTGAACTCCCTTTCACAGGGAACAGCCCATTCTGCACATGGATTTGGAGGATTTCAGTGAACATGTTCTGATACGTTGTTAAATTTCAGACCATGGTAAGCAGATCCTGCACACAAGAAAGAATAATCTAAACCTAGGTTGCTTAACACTGAACCTCCATCAAAACAGAAATCTCTGAATACTTTAATCTACAAACACTTACTGCTGGAAATTAAGAAAGAAATACATAACAACTCAAATCACAAACTAGCGAACCAACATAGTGATGCACCTCAGTTCTCTTTTATAGAACGAGAGACAGAGTGGAGATACATTGCATCTAGACATCCAATGAAGCGCCCTAGATGATACTGTCAAAAATCTAACCCTGATTGACTCGGCCAGTGTGCCCTAGTGCATGGATAGAAGTTCCCAGAATAGGGCGTCCCAACTGGAGGATGAACTACAGTACGCATGCATGCATGCTCCTTTTTGGGATCTGTGCGCCCTTCCTAGGATAGAATCTTCTCATGCAATGCCCCCCCTAGCTGCCTACAGAGATGTGCCACATCTAATGGGGATAATCATGCAAACTAACTCTAAAATAGAAAAGCAACCGTTCTAAACTGAACTACTAAATCTGGAACAGCAGTACTAAACTGGAAAAAGGATAATGATGGTGCATGCATGCTTTGGCACCCACTCCTATATGATTGCTGCACTCCCAAGAAGACTAGTGCTGCGCAATCACTCTGATCTGCCGCACCCTCATTATGACTGCACAGGTTTTCTGCGCCAGGAACTGAGGTAGCCTCTGCTAGAATGAGCCATCGCTGCTGGAGAATCAGCTGCTGAGTGATCAAGGTGAAATCTAACAGTGATATGCCAACCACAAATTGATTTATAAAGTGACCTAAATTGCTCAATTCAAGGAGCAATTTTTCTGAGGCATTTCATGGGCTTTGATACCAATTGTGAAGAACAAGACCAACATTAAAACCAAAATATATTCATGAAGCCCAATGACAGCCCATAGAATGAATAGAGTTCTCACATTGGGCCATACAGCAGAAATGTATAGTACATGATGGTCTATGTTTGAAATTTGAATACCACGTATGCATTCTAAATTTGGCTGCTTGATTGGATTCTTTTACACATTCTGTTATTAGGACTGACCTAACTTTCTTATGGAATTCCACCTGTCACATCTCAATTACCAAGATTCTCACATGTGCGAGCATTCCATTTTCTATTCTCGTCCAAGATTCCCTATAACATATGGCTTCTCTAAATGGCACTTGTAAAAGTTCTCATTGTAATTTTCCTTAATATTTATTATTTAATTTTCGTGTGGCCCACATTCATGTGACCTAATATGCTAGGACTCACAACATTATGTTATAGACCTTGACAACAAATAAACAGTATTGCCAACACAGACTTCAGTAAATGGTAAAAAATATGCTTCTCTTTTTGTCATTTTCTAAGCAGTCATCAATTAAGTAATTAAGCAGCCTGTCCTAATGATGTGCATAACTTTGTGTGCTCTCTATTGTCGAGTAATGTAATATAGGATGCATTCTCAAGAAAGAAAAATAATTGATCATGCTGGTCTATTCTTTTTAAAAATGACTGTTTCCTAATGATTTAATGATTAAAACTTCTATGAATCTTGGTGAGGGGAGGTGGTTGAGAATAGGGCATTTGACTGTAACTTTGTGGTGATCAAGGCTACATTGTTCAGCTTTAAGCAACTAAGTCTATAACTTACAGTTGACAGCGATGGTGAAGGAAGCCTACAATAGTTAGCCGGTAAAAGAGTGGAATATGGTTGGTGACAAGGAGTGTCAAATTTTGAGGGCCAAGCTCTTAGTTGTGGAACTATGAGGTTATTTTCTTGCAGATTGACATTGGACAACTAAGAAGTAAATGTTGTCAATCAAAGAGGGGTAATGGAGAATATTAAAGCCAGAAAAGAACATTGTTTATTGGGGGTTAGAGTAGATGCATGACTTAACAACTTTAGTTGCGTTTCTAAGTTTTATGTGCTCAAGAAGTTTTGCTTTTAGAGAAGTGGGGTGGAACTTTGTATTGTCGATGTGGTTGGTTTAATATCATTTATTCTAATGTCCCGCTTTCAAAATTTTTTTGCAGTTGCGTACCTTTGTACAACTTCAGCTATACATATAATTATGTAATGTCATCTTCAAAGAGTTTTGTAGACAGGTGAGAGAGCATGACATTTGAAGTGCATGAATGTGCCTATATGGGTGCCATCCTTTATCTATATTGTATTAGCTAGGTCAGCCAATAATCTTTATTCTTTAGACTATTTTCATTTATACGACATTTCATTTTATTTTTTTAGTTTGACACTGCTATCTTCTAATACTGTTCTTAGAAACCTCAGTTGAAGGTGTAAATGGGGGAATCAGTTGATTTTGTTTATTGTCAGAAAATTTGCAAATATTTGACGTGTTTTAACTATTATTTATGAATAGCTTCGTAGACCCAAAAAGTAGTCGGTACAACCCAAAAATGGCTCCAACCATTCGAAAGGACAAATGGCGGAAAGGATCACAGGTTAGTGAGTTCTTTTTGGGTTCTGTTGGATTAGTTGATATGTGGATCAGATCAACTCAATGAAAAATAGATCAGAGATTAACTGGAACACTTATGTTCATCTTATTTCATATGATCTTTGCAGTGGGTTACGTTAATAAGAAAGCACGCGGAAGTTATGGTCTCAGACAAGACAATCTTTCCAGTCTTTAGGAAACATTGTAAGGTAATGCCAAAATCTTGTTTCAGTGAAAAAAAGGTATCGAGTAAGCCCAGTTTCAGAGTGATACAGACCTAGGTTCACCTTTGCTATCTATCACCATACACATAACATTTTAGACTTTATGGCATTCAACTCTTATCCACGAGCTCAATTTCTGAGGCGTGGGATTACATCTATTTAGTTGTATGTAGGCTCCATTGTCAAGGTGCATGTATTAGATGTCTGCAAGGTTCCTGCCTCTCACTAGTCTGGATGCAGTTTGAGATTCGCATTTTGAAAATCTTGGTTGATTGGTGTACTTGAGGGGCAACATTTTCTGGTGGGATGGCAGATTTGGAACCAAGATTTAAGAAAAACAAAAACAAAAGAAGCTTGCTGATTTGTTTGGATTCAAAAGTTCAAGAAAACAGTCTCTTCTGGTACTTTGTCTTGTCATCAGTGAACAACAAATACCAAAGCCTAAAATTTGAGCTGTTAGCCACTTGAGTTGAATTAATTAGAATTTCAGAAATCTCTCTGCATTTTGTTCAATTGTCACTTTCGAGGTCAAACTTGAAAGTTCCCTTTTAGGGCCATTTTTAGGATTTAAGTTGTGCTCTAGATTGATTTTATCATTTTTTTGTATTTTTTATTTTTAAGAGACATTTGCTTCTCCAGAGAATACCTGGTTCTGATTGTGGGCCAGGGGAATTGGGCTATTATAACCCACTCATGCACTCAATGGAAGAAAACCTGTGCCCACACAAGCTGAATGCACACTTGCACCTGAAATTATTTGCCCAACAGTCCAGATTTGATCTTGGTAACTATACTCTCTGCAAAAAGGAGCTCGACTTACCAGGGCTTCCTTTTGTGGTATGTGTGTTGGTGTATTTATATGTATTAAGCAGTCAAGGATCCTCATTCTTTGGATAAAATTCTAGTCATTTAAAAATTTTAGATGGCAGGTTGCCAGGTTAAGTTCCTTAGAGAGAGCTGTGTACATGCACACTTATGGACATGCTATAACTTTTAATGTACATTTAAGAGAGAGACTATATAAGCACAAGCAACGAACTTAGTAAATATTCTTGGAATTGTTTACCTCATCATTTAGCACTCTTTTATTTGACATTCTTCCGGACAAAGTTCTTTGTCATGTATTTTTGCTAGGAAAACATTCTCTGGAAACTGTGTCCAAATTTAACCTCAACAATGAACCTTTATCTTTTGTTATCCAAATCTGCCACTTGTCATGAGTCAAACACCTGACGTCAATTACCTCTTATCTGGCTGAATGGTCAACCTATGTTTCCTAATATTTTTAATTTTCAATTGATGAAGCATCAACTGGATACATAATTTGAGAATAATGTGGTCAACTCCTTTATCATATATTTTGAGAAGAATTTTAATGCATCCTGCCAAGGGTCTCTGTTTTGAACTTTTGTCACAGCTACAATGCTGATTGTTTGAGAATGACATAAAATTTGTGCGAAATAAATACCAATTCCCCCTGTCCTTGAATTTTCATCAAGAGAATATAATTTATGGCTTTTGTTCCACATAGCTTGTAGGTTTTGTCTGGATAGCCTGTTGCTATGGTACCTCAAAAGATCACTCCCTGCATTACTTATGCGGCATGCCATTTGTAATAAAAAGTTGACGTTTCATTATGCAGCAGCATCTCTTGGGAATTCATGATTTTGCAAGTTGTTAATAGGATTTTAAGGGTTGTGATGTTAATGTTATGGAAGAGGAATATCCAATTGCAATGCAACAGGTGATGAGTTGTGACACTTTCCTGTGAAAGTAGCAATACATCATACCATTTGTCTGTGCTTGTATCATGATATGGTGTTTTTTCACGAGTCTTGTTGTGAATTCACTATGTGCAGAACTTTGTTTCTGAATCCTACTTCTGGTTTATTTGTCAGTTACTGCTCTAAGGAATCTAAATGGGACTTTGAGAGTAGTTTAATCATAAGCTCATGATACATTGTGTAGAAAACAAATCAAGAATGTATGCTGATGGACTTTGTTTTTTGTTTCATGCAGAGGCGGCCCCTACTACCAGAGCATTTGAGAAAGCAGGCTCAAGTAAGCTTGACTACATATGGTTCCACACATTATGAAGTAGAATCTGGCATGGAAAATAGATTGTCTATATATTTTTTTGCTAGAAAAAAAACAGATGCTTGCTTTGTTAGAGAAAATAGGCGACGATCCTATGATTACATCAATGCTTTACTTGCTCATGAATACATGTCACATAGTAAGCTATTAACAAAACTAAAGGGCCAGAGAAACAGAGCTGATGGTACATGAACAAGTTTGTGCTTAATACAAAAAATGTTAAAGTTTAAGCTATTATTAGGTTTCTTTTGGAGTTACTAGATAACCATAGCATAGATAGGATCACTGAGAGAAACACAATCACAAGATACACAACATTTATCCTGGGAAACCCTCATGGGGAAGAAAACCTAGCAAAACTTCCTTAATATAGATAGCCAATACAATGCCAAGACAATAAACCAAACACTAGAGAATATCCTCTCCCAAGCAATGCGCCTCTCTCTCTTCCTTCTTCCGGCAACTGGTAACTGCAGCTTCCTTCAATACTTGCGCAGTAGATGAGTGAGATGAGTGAGTGAACAAATGAGTGGCTGGCTTCCTTTATTTATACAAACTGGCAAGCGCTGAAAGGAGGTGTCTCTTCACTTGCAGGGTCGACTTGTCTTTTTGGGTGGTTAGAACCACTTTAATTTGCCTGGGGGCTGACTTCTCAATTTGCATATTACAGTTAGGGTTTGACCAATCCGCAAAAGGAGATTTGGTCATTTACAATGCTTGACATGATCAATCCACAAAAGGGGATTGATCTAATGAATAATACATCAATAATAAATAGAATACTCTTTGCAGTTACAATATTTCAACAAAAAACTGCAAAGATTTACCCAGCATCTACAACTATGGCAATACTACTTGCCTATCAAGTTATAGAAACCAGAGAAAGAACCTAAAACTGTCCAAGGACTCGGATTGATGCTTGAAGAGGGGAGTTTACTGCCAACCTTGACAAGGGAGAGCTTGGTGGACTTCATTAACCAACTTCCTGAATTCAACTTGTCTCTCATCATCTGGCCACCCCTCCACTCACCCCACGGCTGATATGAAAGCTGCTGAATGATGTCCCACAATTCTGCCATTGATCGATCCAAGGAATGAGGCCACTCTGGAGTGCTGATGGGGAGAATTCTGGGCTGAGTGCATATTTGAGAGCCACACTCAGCTGCAGATGGAGAACTGATCCCATTTGAAATGAGAAGCTATTGATATAGGAGGAGAAGGTCTGGTCCTGTGCCCTTGCCTGCCCAAGAGGTATGGTCTTGGAGCTGTGACCATCCTTCAAATCGTCCATTGCTGAGTGATTGGATCAGATATGTGTTGTGATCGAGGGGGCCTGTGAAGGATGCCATCACTTGAGATAACAACCCGTATGAGCCTTAGCTCTGCTGGGATAATTTCTGGTCCAATGCGTGATCTATTTCAGAAGTGAATGTTTGAGAGTTTGTACAAGTGAGATTGGGATTGGAAGAAACAGAGCCTCTGGAGACTATGGCCTTATTGGCTATCCAATCTACCTCAATGTTGGTTTCTCGGTGAATGTGAGTGAAATTATCCCGTTTAAAATGAGAAGCTATTGATATAGGAGGAAAAGGTTTGGTCCTGTGCCCTTTCTCTTGCCAAAAAGGTATGGTCTGGGAGCTGCGACCATCCTTCAAATCGCTCGGAGCTGAATGATTGGATCAGATCTGTGATGTGATTGAGGGAGCCTGGGAAGGATGCCGTCACTTGAGATAATCACACATATGAACTTCGCCCTACTGGATAATGCCCGATCCCACAATTGATCGATTTCAAAAGTGGATGTTTGAGAGTTCGTGTGTGTGTGTGTGAGAGAGAGAGAGAGAGAGAGGGAGAGAGAGAGATCCTCCCCACCTAACAGACTAGGTGAATCCTTCAAAATAGGTCTCTCAGTGTTGAGCACCCATTAAAAGTGGGGTCAATCTCATCTAGACAATTGACCTCTACAATAGGAGGTTTCTCCAAATGCCTCACCCATAATTGAAGATTTTATTAGGCAGTCCATATCATTTAGGCACTGATATTCCAACATGTTGCACTTCATTGACTGATAGCATTTTCCTCCACTACAAAATAAGGAAAAAAAGAAAACAAATAAAACAGACAAAATTAAATCAAATCTTACAATTTGAAATTTGTAATGAATTGCTTACTGGGAAACATGTGATTCCTTCCCTCCACTTCTATTTCATAGCCATGTAGTCCAACATCTCTCTTATACAACTTCATATCAACCTATATATTATGATGTGCATAGAATCAAAGCCACAAGAGTTGAGGTCTGAGGATGCCCCCTGCTACATGAAATGTGTGATGGAGCATGTTGTTTCATCTATTATCAATCAAATCTCAAATCATGTACTTGAGATCTACCTCCTCACCTTACCCCTCATAAAATACTCATAACTTCTTTGACTCTATCCATGGACTCATATAGGTATCCCATTGCAGTCTTGCCATCGTCAAACAAACGGAGAACCTTCACCAAAGGCTCACTCATTACACAACCCCCTGTACTCAATCTCAAAAGGAATAGCCCGCTCCTTTGGTTTCTTGCTGAATAGTTTAGTATACCACTTGGTAGAAACAAAAATCCTTTTCTACTCCAATTGACAATGAGAATGGGTTGAAGAGAAATGAAGCTGGCAGCAAAACATGGGATGATAGGACATTCTATCTCTCTTTTGTGAATATCCTTGTTATGCTTAGTAATGGGGCATGGCTGTAAATGAATTTAATGATGGTCTTGGCGACCTCAATTAGCTCTGTAATAGAGTAATTTCTGTTGATGTTTGCAGCTTCATGAGACATTCTCCAGATCGTACTCCTCTGGACTGAGTTGAGATGATCTGTGAGAACGCCCATGTGATGGGTGAGTCATACTCCTCTGGGCTGAGTTGAGATGATGTGTGTGGTCTCTTGTCATGCTCCTCTGGACTGAGTTGAGATGACTTGAGATGGTCTCTTGTCGGACTCCTATGGACTTAGTGGAGTCGACTTGAGATGGCTCTCCAGATCGTACTCCTATGGATTTAGTTGAGTTAATCTGTTGAGAGTGATGTCCATATGATTGAGCACATGTGGACTTGTCCCTAGTGGTAGAGCACTAGAGGATGTGTGTGAGACCCCTTGCTATATTGTCAAAGAGTAAGGCTATTGTGAAACCTTATTTTGTATTGTGAAGGGTACAAGTCGGCCCCACTGTGTAAAGATAATTAATATTGTGTAAAAGATTAATTATATTATTGAGTTGTACAAGTCGACCCTGTTGCCGTCCTTATACAAACTTGCAAACGTGAGCTAAGTCCGGCTCACTTAGTGTGTCCTTGGAGGCACAATGCCTAGGTTCACAGCCCACACTGTCACTTTGACCNGAACCTCTTCCGTCTAGGCTTACTCCTAGGGAAGCCAAAGGGGGTAGACCTTAGTTACTAGATGTGTTAAAGTTAAGTTCTAGGAGTTAGTTTTAATTATTTACAAGGTTTGGGGGATTTTAATCCTAAGATGCTAAGGCAACAATGCAAGATGCAAGGGTTAGCATGAAAAGCAAGCCTTTTCCCTAGGTCAACTAAGACTAGTGCCTAAAGATTGGGCAAGGGGTCAACTATAAGGGGTGTTTTGTTACAAGTAAATTACAAGTTACTTACAAGATTACAAAAGAATCAATTAAACCAATGAGTATTAGATACAAGTACTTACAAAAGAATTACAAAATATCTATTCACAAATGAGGTATCCACAAAATACTTGATACAAGATTTACAAATAAAGAATATTTAAGATACAATTGATACAAGAGCAAGCTAACCATGTTTTACTTATATGTGTGCAGGATATCAAAGGACTAAAGCATCACATTACATTACCACATTTATGAGATCATCATCAACACATTACATCATCAACACATTCCAAAGACTTAGAAGATTTAAGCACAACTGTTATAAAGATTATTTAAGATGATCCACACTCTTAGTTATTAAACCCACAAGTAGTCTATTAGGTTTGGTCTAGGGTTTAATTATTAGGCTTTCTTAAGATTTATCAAATTTTATTAAAGCTTTCACCAAAGCCGCCTCCTCCTATTGCCAAATAACTGTTGGATGCTCAATAAGTGTTTCCACCCTAGCTTCACAGGTCAGCCCAAAACAAGAGTACTTCCCGGAGAGGACACACACCTGGTGTGCCACAAGACAGTCCCCTGCCACTACCCTCCGTTGTTTTCCTCAAGCCCCGTTTTAGATGGTGAAGATGGTGGACTAAGGTATCCTTAATAGTCTATTAAGTATATAAGTTGGTTAGGTAGACTTTTAGGTGATTATTAGAGTGTTTAGAAGATTTTAAGGCACTTTTTAGATGCAATTTAGTGATATGGCCGAAACTTAAATGAGCTTTTAAGTGTGTTGCTTCAAGCTTATGCAATTCAAGTATATCAACACATGTAAAGCAAATAAAGAGATGGCTGAAAAAAAGATTTAGGTTATCACATGCACAATAAGAGCTTGCTATGAAAGGAAAGCATTAGGGCAAGAACAACTTGCCTTCAAGAGATAGAAAGTAAATTTAGTGTGTTTGCCTACTTAACCATTCAACATATTCAAGCCCAAGCAAATGGCTTCCAATAGATATAAGCAATAAGAGAATAAACCAATTACTTGTCAAGCACTTAGAAGATGTTAAGCATTAAGATCTAAACCATGTGCAAAAGAAAGAAAATGAGCTTAAATTGAAACTAAGCAATATGATAGATCTAGTTAGGTTACGTAAGTGTTGCCCAATAGGCTTAAGATTAAGATGTTGATCTAAAACATAAGCAAATTATATCATTGAACCATAGATCACATTAATCACATCAACAGTTAGCCTTACCTATTGGGGTATTCCTCTCCCAACTAGGTAGGTATTATTATGGGTTTGCTTAGTTAGGTTAATTTCTTTTGATATTTAGAGAGTAGGGCAAACCATTAAAGAAAAGGAAGAGAAATAAACTAATCTAACAAACTAAGCTACCAATCAAACCCAAAACCCCACGGCCTAGGTTTGGAAGGTGCCCTCACCTCCAAAACCTCATGGCCTAGCTAAGAAAGGCAAAAAATGGTAGAAGAAAGAAACCCTAGGCTAGATCTAAGCTACCCAAGAGCTTGTACCAAGAGGAGGGCTGTACCACTTCCTCCTCTAGGAGTGCAAGCCACCACAAGCAAGCAACAAGGGACAAAAAACGTACCAAAATGAAAAGAATTGYAAGGTAGGGTTGATAGATAGCTACCAAACCCCTTGGAGGGCCTTCTAGTGTTGTGTGGTGTCCTTTGGGCAGCCAATGCTCCTCTCAATCAGATYTGAAACCTGCAAAACCAGCAAGCTTTGCTTGCTAGAATAGCTACACACAACCAAGAAAAATTAAGGAAAACCCTTGCCTTTTAGGGCAAGAAATTTCCACAAGAACAAGAGAGAGAGAGATTATATGTGATAAAATGATTTACTTAAACATTGTATGCTAGCTGAAAATGAAATGTATGAGCAGAAATATAGATGAAGAGTAAATGGGTTAGAGAAATGGAGTGTATGAGTGCTTCAAGAGACTCTTCTCCTTGAAGGAGTTCCCAATGAAACCCTAGAAGTATAAATCTGCAAAACCTCCTTAAGTGATATGCATACGAGAGATAATACGTTGATGTATGTAAATAAAATGACACTTCAATCCTATCTAACACATCAAGATAGATAAACCCATAAGCATACGCATTAGTAGATCTACTTAGATAACACTTTACCTAAGATCCAATGTT
>ML782516.1:260278-281564 GCA_009831015.1 Picea engelmannii
TGGACCGAAAGAGCACCTCCGGTTGTTGTTTTACTTTGGGATCTGCCATGGTTTGTTTGCTGGTGCAACAAGAAACAAACTTCTGTGGTTTTGAGTACCACAGAATTAGAGTATATTGCATTATGTGTGGCAGTCCGCGAGGCAGTGTGGCTTCGCAAGCTCCTTGCAGACTTATTTGGACATGAGATGGATTCCATCGTTATCCATTGCGATAACCAGAGCTGTGTGAAGCTCTCAAAGAATCCTATGTTTAATGATAAATCGAAACACATTGAGATCAAATACCATTACATCAGAGATATGGTGTAGAGGAAAGCAATACACGTGCAATACCTTTCTACACACGAGCAGGTTGCAGATGTCTTCACCAAATCGCTTGCCAGGACAAAGTTCAAGTACTTCCGTGAGAGACTTGGCCTGGTGGAGAATGCCTCCCTACCTGAGAGGGAGTGTTGATGTTTGCAGCTTCATGAGACATTCTCCAGATCGTACTCCTCTGGATTGAGTTGAGATGATCTGTGAGAACGCCCATGTGATGGGTGAGTCATACTCCTTTGGACTGAGTTGAGATGACGTGTGTGGTCTCTTGTCGTGCTCCTCTGGACTGAGTTGAGATGACTTGAGATGGTCTCCTGTCGGACTCCTATGGACTTAGTTGAGTCGACTTGAGATGGCTCTCGAGATCGTACTCCTATGGATTTAGTTGAGTTAATCTATTGAGAGTGACGTCCCTGTGGTTGAGCACATGTGGACTTGTCCCTAGTGGTAGAGCACTAGAGGATGTGTGTGAGATCCCTTGCTATATTGTCAAAGAGTAAGGCTATTTTGAAACCCTATTTTGTATTGTGAAGGGTATAAGTCGGCCCCACTGTGTAAAGATAATTAATATTGTGTAAAAAATTAATTATATTATTGAGTTGTACAAGTTGGCCCTATTGTGCCAATAGACACATCTATTGTTGAGTTAGGTCATGTATTTATTAGAGAGTTAGATCCCCATTGTGGATCACTCACTCATTCATTATCTCATTCTCTCAACGCCTACTTGTATGGATGAAGTGCACACTTATCTTATGCGCAAGTCTTCTTGGTCATAGAAGCACCCTCGTGTGTGCTCTAGGGTTTGTCGTGTGAATGATCTTCTCTTGGCAATATAGTAAAGGGTTGCTGAGTTTTTCCCTTGTTTGAGAAGGGTTTTCCCAGGATAACTTCTTGTGTCTTGTGCATGGTTATTCTTCTCGTGAATTTGGTTATTGCAGCTATTGTGTTGCTGCATTATTTATGGTTCAAGTTCATGCTAACTTGAAAATAAATTACATGTGCTTGAGCAATCATTAAAAATTCAACAATTTCTGCCAATATCTTCCAACATGAAATCAATGCAATGCGCAACACATGGAGTACAAAATAATGTTGGGTGTCTCTGCATTAACATTCTGCCAGTTGCCACATGATTAATAACGTTATTTTATATGACATGGGTAACATCTCCACACCTATCACCAAGATGAACTCATCCGACAATTTACACAATAATATAATATCTTTGACATTAGCAGATATGTCAACATATTTAATAAACATTGTCCTCCTAGAAAAAGAAAGTAAGAAATTTACCAATGTCCCGTTCTTTCCATTAGAAGGTCCCGCCCTTTCCATCAGAAGGTCCCGCCCTTTCCATCTGTCCAAACCATCTGACTAACTTTGCAACCCATCTTCTCCCATAATTTTTTCAACTCCAATCTAGTCATTCAATTTTTATTTTAATTTTTTTTTCCATTTTGCAAAATTGCCCCCTTTTCTCATCATAAGCAGGGGCCTTATATACTAGCCTAACAACAACATCAAACATTGCTTGGTAGAATGGTTTATTTTTGGTAACACTAAAGGGTATGTCACCCCACAAGAAACCCCTGCCCACAATCATGTCTTCTTATGCCTTTTCCTTTTCTTAATAATAGAACAGATGGAAGTTTGTGCCCCAAGTTCCTTTCTTGGAACAAAGAATGCTCAGGTGGCACTAGGCGTAGGAATAGAGCTTGTAGAAGGCAAATAATTTGAGCTTATGTCACTTCCAATACCCTTTGAGGAAGAATTAGTAACTGGTTTTTTTACTACTCTCCCTGCTACAAGTTCAACCAATAGAGTTTGATTTCCTTCTTTTTCTTCTTAGCTTCTTTTGGGGTAGCAATAGCTTTGTTCTTGGACAACTAGGGTGACATCTAAACAAGGCTCAATATCTTTCCTAGGGAGTCTTGGAATTGGCATTTTAGATGGTAAATCCCTCTAGACAAAAACTATGGTCAAAATTTTCATTTGACCTTGCCATGTTACTCTTAATGGGATCCCCATATGTCCAAACTATGTCCCGTGGTTCGTGTTCAAACTCGGTGACAATGTAATTTACAAGAAATTTGCCAATGTGAAAAAATGATAAAATTCACCATCAAATTTAAGAAAATACATTATTAAAAATTAAAAACATATACAATAATTTCTTTAACATTATTAATTTATTTTTATCTAAGGAAAGTTTTGCAGAAAACCCTCTGAGTACTTCCCCATGATCCATGGATGGTAAACAAGGCAAACCATTGGCCCTGATTATTGAGCTTAACCATAAGGGGATCAAGAGAGTTGAACCGGTGGCCTCCCCAACTTCAAGGGATAGATATCACGTCTGGCTCATGACCGCTTGAGCTAATCCTTGTGGCTTTGACATTATTGATGATGATGGTTAATGTCCACTAAGACCAAAATTGGCCTATCAGACCTTAAGAAAAGTAAGAGATTACTTGGATTTCTTTAAAATGTTATTTCTATGCTTGAAAAGCATTAAGAGAAGCGTTCCAAGATCACTATAGTTTTGATGACTTAGAAGGTTAGGATTCCAAGAAAGGATTTGAAGTGTATCAAATTGCTATTTATTTCTTTATTAAACATCATATGGTAAATTTATAAAGTATATTTATGAATAAAGAATAATTTATTATGTAATTTGAATTCAAATTGAATGAGAATAACTGCATCAGAAAGAAGACATCAATGATCAAAGGGTGTTTTAAATCCAAAATATGAAGTTGTTATGGCGAAATTCATGGAGATATTATATGTACAACATTGGTCTCATGAGAAGGGCTAAAAAATATGGTTTCGTAAATCTGCCATAACTTCCCCTTGGAAAATCCAAATTGAGTGACACTTGTGGCATTTAGAGGAAGATATTCAGGGTGTAACAAGTCAAAATTTCAGCCAATTTGGAGCAAAAATCCTGAAGATATAACAATTGCAAAGCAGTTTCCATAGAAGGGATTAAAATGGTAAGTCAATTCAAAATGGCATAGCTTTTGATTGGAATGCCCAATTGAGGTGATTGAAAAGGTAATTGAAAGAGGAAATAGAAAATAATATATATGGATTTTTGGGGCAATTTGGTATATTTCTTGTGAAAATAGTGGAGTTGGAAGTTGGGGTTCATACAAGACCCCAAGTTCTTTGTCTAGAACTAATGAGAATGTGAAAAAACAATGGGGATTAAGAGTGGATTGATTCTAGAGAATGGTTGAATATTGCAAAAAAAATTGGAGAAGTGCTTTGTTTACAAGTCTCTATTTGAAAGTTGAAGCTTGGGAGTGGTGGAAGAGTCCTGATAGAGACACCAGATTAAACTATACGTGGGAAGAATTTAAAAGAGTTTTCTCAAATAGATGGATAAAGGAAACAAGATCAGAAGAAATGGATACTTTGACTATGAGGGAAACATGCAGAAAATCGAGGAGGAACTAAAGTTGGCTAAAGAAAAACTACCAGAAAAAGATGACCAATTCTCCAAGTTGCTAGCCCTTAATCAAACACTTATTAAAGAGGTTAAAAAATTAAAAGAGGTTAAAAACTTAAAAAACAAAAGATGAGCAATTGAAGCAAAAAAGGATGACTCAAAGGAAGAATATGCAAAGAAAGACAAAGGTTGCGTAAGCATAATCAAGACCTTCTTAATTATGTTAAGAATGTGAAAAGGTGTTTGCAAGAGGTAGAAGCAAAGATCATAGATGAAAGATAACAAGGAAAGTTGAGGAAAACTATAAAAAGGTTGAAGAAGACTACATACTGATGAGATCAATATAGAAATGCAAACAAGAATTGAAGGACAAAAGAAATTGATGGATAGTGTCACCCTTCAACTTTAGAAGAAGGATGAAAAGCTACAAGAAAGTCATAAAAGATCCAACTAGAGAAGGTAAAAGTCAAATTCAAAGACAAAAATATTAACAAACAATATATTCTAAGTAAATACAATTGAAGATTAGGCACAAAGGCTAGAACATTTAACTCTACTAGAAGGGAAGATGGATGCAAGCTTGGTGAAAGGTGAAGGAGAACCATCAAAAGTCTATAAGAAAGAAAAGAAAGTATAAATCAAGATCCGCATGTCCATAGAAGAAGATGACATAGTTAACAAAATTTATGGATCCATATGTCGAGTAATAGTTATGTGACATGGTATTATCAAGGATCAACAATTTAAACAAATTGGTGAAGTTAACAATTCATGGAATTGGAGGAAAAGAATTTACGCGGCATCAAATTATCAAGGATTGACATCAAGAAGAATGAACTATGGATGGGATGGATAATCAACTATTACAGCAAGAAAAAAATTCGAGGAAATCCTATTACTTGTTTTTATCGCATGTAAAACCCTTAACTACAAAGCTCTTCAAAGGAGGGTACTATGTAATGTATGTAAGGATAAGGATGTTAATAGGGGTAAATAAGAGGAATTCGGGCCAAATGTATATGTAAATAGTTGGTCATCTTGGTAGTGGGCCTACATGGGCATTGAGGGGGAATTTCTAGTGTAATAGGTCAATAGAGTCATTATTACACACATTGACTGATGATTATTATACTTGGATGTATTTGTGATTATTTGGGAGTTCTAATATCTAAGGATCTATTGTGGAACTCATCATAATAGTACTTTTGGGAGTTGTGATCCACGTGAATATTTAGTGTACATTGTGTTTATGTAGGTTTATCATGCATTATTATGTATTGCCCCCATCTCGGTGATTGAGGACACAATGGGGAGTCCTCTACTCCCTCCGGACACAATGGGGAGTCCTCTACTCCCTCCTCCCTCCTCCCCTTCTCATCTTGCTTCTAGCTCTGATATGCCATGATATCTGCATTTTATATTCATCATGGGTTTTTCCGTATCTGTATTATTTTTGAGTACTGTTATCTAACTTTTGGACTTTATGATTTTTGTAGATTAGGGTTAGGAGTTGCTTTTGCACTCCCACTATGTACTTGCACTAGTTGTACTTCCTAGACCCATTGACCTACTATTGTGGTCATTTGTTGAACATTGATAAACTTATCTCATCTTATCTTATATGCTCATTGTTATCACAGAATCTAGTACTTGTGCAAAGCCTTCACAAGATGCTAAACTTGCGTAACAATTCGAAGTAATTGCCACTGTCACCTAGGCAAGTACTTCCCTCATTTTAGTGATGGATAAGGATCCAACACAAGATGCTTCCCTTGTGACCTCAAGGGATCCTATAGCAAGCTAAAGGCAAGTCTACAGCCCCCTATCTTGGTTACTCAATGAGACAGGCTAGGTCTAGGAATAGGGCAAGTTAAACAAGACAATTGATCAAGTGCATGTATTAGGAGTGTTCTAATGCATTCAATATCAATATGAGAGTCTAAAAGAGTGAGAATGAGCCCCATAACACTAGCTATCCAAGAGAAAGAGCTGCTGTAATAAAACTTTGTAAATATAAACAATGTACTTCAGCATCCGACAGTTTTGTAACAGCAGCAAGCAAATGACATTATTTCAGTGAGATGCAATGAAATATGTGTGGTGTTAAATACTAGGTAGAAGGACAATAAATCATAGAGCATTGATTGCTGCAACAAAACTTTTAATAAAGACAACGGTACTTCAGCAATAACGGTCTTATGACAGCAGCAATGAAGCTTGCCTCAATTTAACAATACGACGATGGAAATGTGCCCAATACCAAGTAAAATGCAGATAAGAGGTTAAACAATGATTATATGCTTTAGTTATTGTGAAAGCAAGTTAGTTAGATGCAATTTTCTCAAGCCCTAATGGTTGTAGCAAACATTTACAACAACAGCTCATAAAAGACTTAATATGCAAAGTGTTGGGTTAGAAATTAGAACGAGCATGAGAATGTAGCTGCACACCTAAATTATCAAGTTGCTTTGAGAGAAAGAGAGAGTTTAAGCTAAGCTAGGGTTTTATTTGTCACTTGCAAACAAAGAGACTAGTGTCGTTTCTCTCCTTTGGGCAAATGGAGTCAACAAGTTCACATGAAGGAAGGATAGAAGGCAAGGAGAACTTTCAAAGATCAATCCTAGGGGGATGTCCTCTCACAATCCCTAGTGTGATCTTTTAGGAAGGCGAATTAGGGGGATGTCCTCTCACAATCCCTAGTGTGATATTTTATGAAGGCGAATTAGGGGGATGTCCTCTCACAATCCCTAATGCCGTCCTAGTTTTTCTATGCTTTCTATAAGGGATCAAGGTGAAGGGTTAACCCTAGAGGGATGTCCAATAACAATCTCTAGGATCTCACCAACAAGGCAAATCTAGGGGGATGTCCTCTCACAATCCCTAAATTTAACCTTGTATGCTTTAACATGCTTAACAAAGATGAAGACAAAAGGAGGGGATGACCATTCTCAATTCTCCCTTAGGGTTTCACAACAAATATCCAAAGATACAAGATAACATGGAACTATTACCTATCTAATAGAGCATTTATCAAAATATAACAAGACAAACATTTAAACTTGGAAGAGATCACTTACTACGCCAAGTCACTATGCATGAGGAAACCCTAATTCATGTGATCACCATCAAACAAGACAAGCCATCCACAAGATCATCCTTCAAAACATGCACACAAGTACTCCATAGCCAATAAGAGAAGAGAAGAGAGTAGTAGTAATGATTCACAAATGATGAGTTATGGTTTGGCTTAGTAGTAGCACTAGCCTCTTTATATGAGGCAACCCTAGTGCTATAGCCCTCCAAAGCTCCACAAAACACAAATAATCCATGATACAATTGAGATAGGTCTAGGCCGATCCATCAAATAGCCTCAAAACAATAGATAAACATGCTAACACACCAAAATATGTCTTCCATGGTCACACGTGTGGGTGACATCATGCTCCAAGAGGGTGTAGGAGGCCTCCAAAGGCCATGTCTCATCATCAATAGGTGCAAAGAATGGTGGAAGGTGACACCTCATCAAAGGCCATGTCTTATCGTCAAGGATCCCATTACATCATCAAAGTGGTGCTCCAATGGCATGCAAGCCCCAATTATCATGTAAGCATCATAGCGGATGTCATCATCCATATGCTCAACGTCCAAGGTGAAAAGGTCAACGTCCAAGGTGAGATGAAGATGCATCACCTCTTTGAATGGTGTCCAATCATGTCCTAGTGCAATGTTCTCCGTCCAATGTCTAATAAGCTTCAGGGTGCACTGCTCAAGATATGTGCTTCTCGCCCATTTGTTAACCAATATGACCACATCTGCAAAATGAGAGCTCATCTCTCCATCGTGTAGGGTGCAGGAGGTGTGAGAGGATATGTTTGAATGTGTCAAGTCGTTATGTGACCCAACACTTTGCATCAAACATGCCATATCTTGTAAAAATGCACAACGTCCTAGGTGGAAGCATGAGGACGTCCTCCAAAGGACCATTTCAAGTGCACCCAAGTCAAGGAAAGTCATAGAATCAAGCAAGACCAATGATCATAAGGTACGAGAGTCCTTAGAAACATATAAAGTAAGCCATCACTTAATATGGAAGCCATATGAGCAATTCACATTAGATATCCCCTTCAAATTTCACATTAGCTCAAGGTTTACCATTTTATGCAATTTGGCAAGTTTAGGTATGGGAGGACCATCAAAAGACCCTATTAGGTGTGTCGGTTCCTAGGTAGAGGGACATTTCCCAAGAAACCTATCTAAGTGTAAGTATGGTGAATGAAAATGTGCTAGGCTGACTTCATGGTGATGGTGTCATTAACATGCAAGGTACCGTGCTTGGTCCATTTCCATGAGAGCCTTTGTAGAGGAAGTGCTTGCTGCTTGGGATGCCCTTTCCTCGGCATTGTGTGTATTCCAAACCCCTTTCTTGCCTTTTGATATTCATTTTATGCATTCCAAGTCCCCTTTTTAGGTTTCAAGCACTTTATTCTTTCTTTTTCTTGTTGGGATTTAAGTCCTTTCATTTTGATATGCATTAAGTGCATTAGGACTAGGGGTGATCGCCTTATAGCGAGGCGGTAGAGCTCAACTTGGCCTTTGGATTTTAAAGTTGGCCATTCATTATCCCACATTTCTTTCTTTCGTTTATAACATTCTTTTATTTTTATTTTTTATAGCAGCTGCATCAACCTCGACATTCTATCCCTTCTTCTCATAGGAGGATGAGCCACATGCCTTTTGGTGTACATGTAACAACCATACCGAAGTTTATTACATTGCGGAAGGCCCCAGGATGGAAATTGTTAAGTATGGGGGGGAATGATACGTTACCCTTATCAAAGCCTCCCAGTAGTACCCCTGTTCCCCAAGAGTGACAACACGAGAATAGGATACCTAAGATGGCCACCAAGGTGAAACAAGGAAAAGAGCATAACTTTTGAGCTTATGATTCATTATCCAACTTCAATCCATGATCCTTACTCATGTCAAATGCATTAAACATGACACTTTATATGAAACAAGGACTAATGTACCTCATAATGTGTTGGACCACCATCTTCCAATGAGCCATGTTGATAAGGTGTGATGGGCTATGTTGATGAGAAATGAGGCATCTGGGGGGTTACTGGCTGTGGAGATTATTGATCGTCATCATCGAGATCATGTGTTCATTGTGGGCCATGAGACATGATCTCGTCTAGTTACCCCTAGGTGAGAGGGGGTAACACTCATTGCAATTCTCGTTTTGGGAAGGACTTGTCAATCAATTGATGAATCTTGCAACACTGCTATAAAGTTCATTTTTTTTTGCTAAGATTATGAATCAACATGGGATTCTATGAGCTCTACAACTTCTACCATGCAAGTTGGGCCCAAGTATTCTCTATTTTTACCATTCTCTACTTTCCAAATAATCACCCTATGCTGCATGGTGTGTTGCAAGTCTAGACTGGACAAAAGTTATTTCCTTTTTACTTCTGGGGTGGGGGAGTGGTTTATTACAAAATGAACTAGATCACTAAATGATGAAGGCCTACATATGGTTGTGTCACATCACTGGGCTCAAAGAAAGATACTCTCAATAACATAATATGATATTATCAATGAATAACTGGTGCATCTATTATAAAGGAGTTTACCTCATATATCATTGTTCACTAAGTAAATCATTTCCACTTATAAATGTGGGATAGATCGCTTTACTCAAAAAGTGAACGTTAACATATGTTAAAGTCATAAAGTGACTTTGTTACATAGTAAGCCTTATATCCTAACACCTCCTCTTAAGGCTTACATTATTGAGTGAAAAACATAATCATCGAAGATAAAATCTGCTGATTGAAAACTAAAACATCAAAACCAAACATTCTTTAGAAGGTTCTTCTTTGAAAATTGTTCTTGTACCAGGTAGAGCTCCATGAAACTACCTCATAACCCTCGTAAAAATGTAGCCTTTGAGTTGAATTCTCGAGTTCTTGGATTCCACCTCCTCAATCTCTTGAATTAAGAATCTTTTGAATTATTGGACAACCATCTATGTTGAGCTACATCCACAATGCTCCATCAAGCTCTCTCATGACCCTCGTATGGGTATAATTCCCAAGTTTCACAAACTCCCAAGCTATCTGAGCAACCATCCATGCTAAGCTTTATCTACATTAGAACCCTTTCTATTTTGAAGATATGGGCTTCTTAAAATGCGTAAAATGACCTTTCTTCAGTAAGGTCATCACCACTATTAGCATCTGGTGGATCTTCAGTAATGGCTACATTCACTACATGTGGTTTGTCTTTGAGCTTTCCCTTGAGAACATCATTAGCTCGAGATCTACAATTCCAGGTTGTGTTACCCATTTTCTTACAATAATGACATCCCATCTCCCCTTTGTCTTTAGTTGATTCGCTACTATTGTATCTTGAGTATAACATAGTGTCAAGTTGAGTATCACCTTATGTATCACTTGCAATGATTCTCTTTTCTTCAGCTAAGAGAGTTGAAATCATGTCTTCTAGAGTTTAAGAAGACATGTTGATCCCTTGATCAGTCTCTGCTGGCAGAAGTCCCTAGGTATTCACACTCGCATAGAATTCATGATTCTCAGAATGTTGAAGTTGCAAGAGTGGAAACCTTGTCTTTCAAAGGCTTGAGACCCTTGATACCACTTCAATCTCTTAGACTCATCCTTGCTTTGATACCATATTACAAAATGAGCTAGATCACTAAATTGTGAAGGCCTATATAGGGTTGAGTCACATAACTAAGCTCAAAGTGAGATGCTTACAATAACACAATATGATATTATCAATGAATAACTGGTGCATCTATTACAAAGGAGTTTACCTCCTTATATATCATTGTTCACTAAGTAAACAATTTCCACTTATGAATGTGGAATAGACCACTTTACACAAAAAATGAAAATTAACATATTCTAAAGTCGTAAAGTGACTTTATTACATAGTAAGCCTTATATCCTAACAAGGTTCAATATATTTTTCTACAGTCACATCCTTGTTCCACTGAAGTGAGTGATGGTTTATGCTTATTTTTCTTTGTTCGGTAGGTTAAAATGATATCATTCATAGGGACAAGACCACACTTATTGTGTTTGAGTTGTGCCAATTTCCATAGAACAAAATACAATGGAATAACTTTGCTCATTTACTTTTGTATCTATTTAGCTAATGACATTTCCATGATCTTATTACGAGTGACCTTGCTGGTGGCAATGTATTTTGAGTTTTAAACATTATTTTTCAATGGATTGGTACACTACTTGTTGACATGATTATTTTGATCTTTTCAATAGAAACGTTTCCTCATTATTTGGTAAACTGCATGAAACTTATATGATCATGATTCCATGTAATTCTTCAAAAATCAATTATCTGTGAAAATGAATTTAATATTTATAGATATTTATTGCCAATAAATTTGTCTAAACTCATGGTGGAAATAGTTCATGTTTATTTAGCAAATTCAGGTGGTGGTCATTGTTATCGCGCAATTTGTACTTGCCCAAAGCCAAAGGCAAGTGGATACTAAATTGGCGTCACAAGGAGGATGACCTATCACTGTCACCTTAATAGGACACCTCTTTCTATTTAGGAGTAGTACCCCAGGGGAGATGTCCCCAGTGGCCTGGGGGTTTGAGAAGGCTAAGGTAAAAGTTACAAGAAAGTCCCACCCCTCTCACAGGTCACTCTGATCAAAAGTTCCAAGGTTTTGTTGAGATGAAGCAAAAGATAATTCGAGTGTACCTTCCTAGAACAAGACAACAAGTAGAAAAAGAAATGTTGTTTGCAAGTACCATATGATGTCAATGCTTCATAAAACCATAAACTTTTGGAAGATAAACAAGCTGATATAAAACTGAAACAACATAAATATTTATAACAACAATGAATATTTAGCAACAACTACAACAATTATGCCTCAATAATGCTTCAAGAATGACGAGAAATAATGGCCTAAAATTGACAAAATGATAATAGTTGTCAGAAGCAATAATGACAATGTTTGATCAGCTTTTAATCTTGCTTTTAGGATGAATTTGCTGCTGTTATAGATGGCTGTAGCAATCTTTTGCAACAACAACAAATTAGTTAGTGAGTTAGTCTAATTTAGAGTTAGTAAGAGTTAGTAAAAGTCTTTAGGAAGATGGTTTAGGAATTGTTTGGTCAATCAATCACTTGCAAGGAGTGGACTAGTGCCTTTTAGGGTAATGGAGTCAAAGTTTGCAGCGACAATTCTTAGAGGAAAGCAACAAATGATAATAGGTAATCTAAAGGGACGGGTGAGATGATTGAGATGTTAGTAACCTAAGGCCTGAATATCTAAACCCTAGAAGGAAAAATGCTAGGAAGTAAGTAACCTTGCTCTTAGGCCCTAGCAATTTCCTTCTTCCTTAGATCAAGCTTGAAATAAAATATATGAAGCTAATGAAGCAATGCTACTAGAGTGCTACAAAGGTAGGGCTCTAGTGTATTCTTCAAATGAATGTTTTCTAGCAAAAACAAGTAGGTGGAAAATTATAAGGAAAAGGATAATGACATATGCTTCTCCCCTAGGGTTTCAAGCTAACAATTTCATAATCTTAGAAATGAACAAGCAAATTTACCATAACCATTCAAAAATAAATGAAGAATTGCAGATTTACTTACTTCATCAAGAATAATCTAGCACAAAAAACCTTAGTTGAAGACTTTCCACCATGAAAATGCCAAAACACACCAAGAATAGACTCTCCAATAAGTTGCGCACCACTTAATTTCAGCCAAATACCCTTAAAGAAGGCCAAATTTCAGACCTCACACTTGTGTGGGTGAAAGATCATGAAAAATACAAGAGATTTGTTTCTTATTTATACAATGATAATGACCTTTAATTACAATTTAGGTCAGAAAAGGCCGACATGGCCAAATTACATCAAAAATTCAGTTTTTACATAAATTTAAAGAATTAAACCCTAAAAAGTGCAGTAGAGGTGACGTCATGCCCTCCTAGGGTGATGTTGGGCCTCATAGGTGGGACGTCAAGCTCCATGAGCAAAACGTTAGGCATTCCAAGGCCTTCGGATGATGCCACACGTGCCACTTGGCACACAATTGCCTCTATCATGTCAATCTGATGCTGGGTGACGTCTAGGGTCACATGGGTGACATCATGGGCCTCCCAAGGCCAACGTTCAGGGGGGAGAGCAAGATCCCCCTAGGTCTAGGCTTGCCAAAGTGTCTCTGGTGGAACACACTTCTTTTTCTCTGGTGCAAGCCTCTGGTATCTCTCTGCCCCTGGCTGGGGTAACAACATCCATCTGGTGGGATTTTAGCCCCATGGAGGTCTGAACTAATCATCTCCCCATATGTACCTGTCCGTCGGGCATGGTCCTGCAGCAACAAGAAGTACGCCCTCCATGGGCTCATAAGTCATAGGGATCATAGCAATGTCAATCACGTCTAATAATCAAATTACCCAAACATGTGCATCAAACCCCCTTTAACCAGACAAATGCTCAAAGACGTTATGCAGTTTAACAAGCCAGGTTTGGAGAGGGTCTTAGGATGTCTTATTGGGCTAATCCTCCTCAAGTTTGGGGTGTTTCCCAAGTGAAGACCAATCTAGGTCATGTAGATGTATGAAATGGTGTAGGGAATGTTTGGGCAAGGGGTGCAATGATAACAGGGAAATGTAGGTCTTACCTGTGGGTGCCTTTGTAGAGGGCGAGCTGCACCTTGTCATGGATGCCAATGTTTCCTAGCCCATTCAATGCCTTTTATTCTTTGTCTTTTTGCTTTTACTTTTCAAGAGAATAGCTGGAGGACATTGTCTTAGCGTGGTGACTAGTGGTGACAATGTTACCCACAAGCACTTCACGGAAATGAGAAGGCTGGCTCGTAATGAGACCCCCTTTCTCTTGGCTATGCCATCAAGAGCCACTACCCTGGTTTGGTGACCAGATGGATGGCAGTGTCATACTGCTACATGCCCATGGACCTAATAGGCCGACTCATGATGAGACCTCCTATCCACCAACTAGATCTTGAGTTTTATTTTATTTTATTTTACGGGTCCCCTTTTCTTGCTGAGAAGCCATTTATTGCTTTCTTGGGAATCCCTGGGTGAAGCATCTCAAGGTTTCATTTTGGTTTTAATTTTTGCAGCTTCTTTTACCGTCTGGGCCTTTAGCCCCTTCTTCCCACAAGGCAAGGTACAACCCTTACTAGCTTGGCAAACCCAATGCCCAAACCAAGGTAGGGGGAAAGATGAGAGGGACAATGATGAAAAGTGGTAAGTATGGAAGGAATGGACGATGACCTTTCATAGACCCACCCAGTGGCAACTCATCACTAAGGGAACCAACTTACTAGGGCACTTTGTCATCCCCCCTAGGTATGGACAAGTTAAAGAGCATAATTTCCAAGCAAACGTCATGAAACAAAAGAGAGTTCAGTGCACATATTCAAATGCTTCGAAAATCAGAGCGACACATACCATGATACCTGGACTCGTTATGTCATGGAGCAAGACCCACTGCTACTTCAGAATCAGGCCGATGGGATGGATGCTGCTGCTGCTGATAGATAGGACGCACTAAAGAAAAGATGGGCCCTCCAGGGCCAAGCTCAAGTCATATGGCTCTCGGTACTCCATGTCTAGGACCTGTGGGCCTTGAGACATAATCTCCTTAGTTATCTCTAGGATAGGGGATAATAGTCATCATTAGCCAAGTATTCTTTGTTGTTAAAACACCATTATCGGATAAAAACACAAAAGCACAAAGAAATGATTCAAATTAGAATGGTATTTGCATTAATGGGAGGAATTCTAACATCCTTGTAGGGTACGTGTGAATATAAAGGTGCTGCAACCTTTTGTTCTATTTCTCAAATGACACCTTACACGCTTATGTTTTTGCTACTGATTTATTTAATGCTAAACTAATGCACACACCTACGTTTTATCTACTTACAATAATTTCAAACTTAATGACCATTACTTCCAACACCACCCCGTACCCAAACCCAATTGTCACAAATTGCAATGACTGACGTTTATCCCCCTCAGAGACCAACATTTTTGTAATCTTGTCGAGCCAAGAGAAGCTTTGTGCACATGTATCCTGTTCTTGTGCCTTGTACATGCCTCTCTGTTTGTGCCATGTACCTATTGTTAGTTCCTTGCACATATGTCTTGTATACATGCCCTGCACACGCTGCTCATGTCTTACACTATCCATAGTACCCTGCACTTTTCTCAAACACATGTACTCTATGCCAACAATCGTGCTCTATAACAACAATTGTACGCTTCTCCTTTCTTGCTCTGCTCAATCCCGATCCAACCAAAACTTAACATACCCTTTGATGACCCATCCAGGTTGTATGCATTCTCATTCTAGTGTCATCCATATCACCCCTAACACCTTACCCATGCCATCTTCATGAGTGTCATAAAAAATTGTCATCATCAGCATCATTTTCTCTTAACCGAGGTCTATTTCTACAAATGTTCCCATGACTATTTTTTTTCAAGAAAATAATCATTATATTCGATATTTCTCAGCAGAAATCAGAAATTAAAAAAGAGTAGATAGTTTGAGTTCTCTCCCTGACAGTCCTAGCAACCTTTGACAACTATAAATACATAAGTATACTGTCTATAGACCGCCTATGATAATAACATTATCACAGTCGTCCATCCTTGTAAATTACCTGGCTTCATACCAGGTCCAAAAGGAAACAAAACAATGACTGCAGATGCTAACAAAACATTCTGAGACATGATTCTAGCTTGACAAGGAACACTAAAAGAAATTAGAAGATATGTAGATTGGCTTCGGAGACCAGGGGGCTGTCCTTGAACTCCTTGACAGACAGCAAACCCTCCTGCATAGAAACAGCTTCTTTAGAGAGCAAGTCTGCTTGAGTGTTGGCTTCTCTGTAGATGTGTCTGAAAGAAATAGCATCAAACTTTTTTTACCTCAGAAACCCTGTTCATAATGGGAAGGAGTGCCAAGTTATTTATTCTGCAAGACCATTAGCCCATTCCATGAACAGCTTTGAGTCCCCCATGACCTGGAGCTAAGAAAGACCTTTCTCTGCAGCTGTTTTAAGAAGATTCCAAACGGAAAAATATTCAGCTATGTTATTGGTACCTAAGCCTGCACCATATTTTATAGAGAAGAAATGCTGAGCACTTAAGTAAAGGAGAGCCCTACTACTTATCCTTAGTTGATCTTTAATAAGGCTCTACTGCTTTCCAGCCTAACTTCCTAATTGATGTCTTGGTTTCGTTTTCACAGTTCATAGAGACTCGTTTCTTGGTTCGTTCCTATTCTCATTCTCCTTTTCATTCCTGTCCTGACACCATATTAGTGTATTACTATGCAATTTTATATACATAATATACGCTGGGAAGAGAAGTGGGTTCATGTTTCTTTTCCCTCGAAATCCACCAGCCTTGTTTCTTGTTCCATTTTCATATCCCATTCTGTTTCTTGTTTCTTGTTTTTGTTGACATAGGAAAGTGCTACCAAATACTGTTTAACTTGTCTATTTACTTCATGTGAACCAATAAATAAATCTGCTGCCATCTTTCCAGCAAAAATTAGGCTTACGGATCCCTGTCTATAGTGCCTCTCCTGAAAAGTACAATGGGTTCAGAGTCATGACATTAGAACCCAACACACTCTTCCTACTTAGTGCATCCAACATTTGCCACTAACACTCCACATGTACTGCAAAACTAATTTTAACTAAGTTCAATGATAATATGTTCTCTCTCTCTCTCTCTCAATCTCTCCAACTATCAAAAATGAAAACAGGGCCCAGAAATGCAATGTTTATTCCTTAAATTGTCTCTCTCTCCCTCTCTCCAACTATCAAAAATAAAAACAGGGCCCAGAAATGCAATGTTTAATCCTTAAATTGTTGATAGGGTCCTTAAAAAGTACCATATGACACAAACGGCATATTCTGGCATCAAAGAGATATAGCCCCTTTTAAATGGTTTTGAGTGACCATATACAATAGTGTGCTTTTTTTTTTTAGGGAAATTGGAGAAACACCACCTGTATTAACATGGGGTTAGTGCACTGCCAAACTTCGCGTACCTTTCAACTTAGCTTCTGTGTCTGAGAAGCTTCTATGTTGTCAAACGTCACCCAAGATTTGCACCTAGCCTTGAACGGTTTCCCTACATCATCACAAGCTTGCGTTTACTCGGGGTAACACGCCTAACAGGGTTTGAACCTAGGTCTTCATCACGATAAGTTCTTTGACTTACTGCTAGACCACAGCCCGTTAGTACTAGTAGTCCTTTTTTAATTCTAATCCCTTGTACAAAAATATTTCCGTGACCTTGAAATAAAATGTGCCCCCCTTTAAAAACCTTATTAGCCCTTTCAACAAAGCATGTGCCTAGTGACCAAAAAAGAAAATGGGTGAGAGCATAATTAAAAACACTTTACAGAATAGTTTAATTTAATAAACACCAGGGCATAAAAATTTAGGCTAATCTCCATATGAGCCACTTGTAAATTGATGCATTGCCATGATTCGATGAGCTTGTTCCACGATTAAGAATGAGAGCCACAATTTGATGAGCTCTGTTACCACACAATCTTGGACCTTAGTGCAAAGCCCTCACAAGGTGTTTAGATTAGTGGAACATTAGAAGTGTTGCCACTGTCACCTAAGCAACAACTTCCCTCATATTAGTGAAGGATGGATCCAATGCAAGGGAGGCTTTCCTAGTAGGACTTAGAACTCCTAAGGCAAGACACAATCAACTCTAAGACCTCCTAAGTTTCTACCCAATTCACCACCAAAGAGATTTATCAATCAAATCAAGGATAAGGTGGTTACTCAAAGTAAATTCCAGACTTGGTTTAAAGTGTTTTAAGGCTGATTTGCTTATCAAGTAACAATCTCATGCAAAACAATCTCCAAACCACTCAAATATAAAAATTACCAATGACTGTTGTAAAACTTGCATAAAAGACAGGAAATTACAGCAGTAAGCAAGTTACAACAGTGATACCATTTAGCCCTCAAAATGAGTTATAAACCAGTAGAAAATAGGGCTAAAATAATGAATAAATCTAGTGTTCGATTAACTTTTAAAATCTGAAAATTACAAGGTATATAACAGCCACCTAAAACAAGAATAGCCCTAATTATACAGCAAGATGAATCAGCAAGGCAAATTTTATGCAATAAAATGATTTAGGTCAAACATGCAAGAAAACTCTAGGATTTTAGGTCAAGAATATGCAAGAAAACCCTAAAATTTTCGGGCAAAAATATGCATGAAAACTCTAGACGTCTAGGGTTTTCGATCGCTGAAAATTAAACGTAAGCTAAACAAAGCCCTAAAGTTACCCTAAAACTTGAAATAAAATTTGAATTTATAAAATATGATTGACAAAAAGTAATGTTGCACTTATCGTTGTTGGTAATTTATCGCCGGGGGTCCAAAATTGAAATTATCGGCGATATCGGGAAACTTAAAAAAATACAAAAATAATCATTTTCAATTTTTTAGACTTCTAAAGCAACATCAACATCAACATCAAAACAAACACATTGTCACATAAATGTGAAAATAGCTATGTTACCAGGAAACAGATACGGATTCAGATCCACGAGATTTTTGAAAAGCCAGGGTTAAGATATGGCAAGGATACGTCAAGTACAAAAACATATTCGAAATTCAAAAACGAAACTATTCATTATGTAATATTTTTGTAAGTATAATAACAATTGCACTGGGAGTAGCTAGGGCGAGGTGCTCTAAAGCTCAGTATGGGGGAGATGTTGTCACTTAAATAAAAAAATAGTAGGGGAGATGTTGACACACATATATATGTATGTGACAACATTCAAATTTCTTAAGGTGTAATTTGTTTTATCATTTAATATGAAATTTTACACCTTAAGAAATTTGATCCCTTTTGATGTTTGATAGATCCAGGTTTAAGATGGATCTACACTGGTAATAAAAATTCTGAGAAGAAAATATTGACATACATTTACACCACCTACAAGGCTACATCTTCTTAATAAGTGGATATTGACATACAACATACATCTACATGTATCTTAATTAAGCTATTACTTTATATTACTACCAAATAATAAAGTAATAAGTAAATAATAATATAAATATAAGGGATTACTAAGTAATAAAGTAATAATATAAATATAAGGGGAGTACCAACTCAGAATATAGTAATAATAATAATATAGTTGGTACTTAATTATTACACGCCATGCAAAATTTCTTTACTTCTTGGTATCCTAGTTGGCACTAATTACTTTACATGTATCTTAATTATTATTTAATTATAAAATTAATTATTACATTTACATAAAAGTTTATATTATTATAAACTTTACATCTACTATAATTTATAAATTTATGATAATATAAACTTTATATTTATTATAATTTATAAATTTATTTCATATCTATTACTATTGGCATGGGTGATAGGCGTAGCTAACTAGCGTGTGTAGCACACGCACATAACCAACGTCTCTAGCATAAAATAAATGTTTGTATAGGCGGTTGGTGTAAAGGCATAGTGAAAGCACTAGCTGTAGCCTAAGGCGATTGTTTTGATAGATATAGACCATGAGGATCCTGGTACCTTCATCGTAGTGTATCGCCCGATACTACGTGCTAGCTCTGTCTCATTGGTATGGGTTTGCTGCCTCTCTAAAGCAACTTCAACATCGCCCTGTCACTATATATATTATAAACGGTTGCCCTGTTGCTGTCTTACACACAGAACAACCTGGGAACAGTTGGTCTCCTACAGAGTCAACAGTTAGAAATATTTTGGACAGTTGCTGTGTGTTTTGGAATTGGGGTAGGGTTTAGAAAAATGTCAAAACCGTAATCCAAGACTCCAAAACGCCAAAAAGATCAACCCAAACGAAAACACCAAAAGCCAAAAAGTTCGGATCCGTGTGCGATGGGGTTTGTTGTCGCCGGATCCGTCTCCAATCAACAGGATGCAATTCCTGATCTTATTGAACTGTCTCCCTGTCGGATCCTACACGGATCTAGTTGGATTTGGATCCGGATCCGGTTTCGATCCACGAATCCTTCACTTACCCCCCGCGAATCCAATAACATAGGAAAATAGAACTGCAATATAAGATGTATAAGATGTCAAGTGGTCCATCAAACATTGATACTGAAATACGATATCCGTCCTGAGCCATAATTCTTGATAGGATAATACAAAATAACATCAAAACAAAAATAAATGTATGTCATGAGATGATCATCATGAGGCATTGTTATCGCACAATCTGTCCTTGCCCAAAGTCCAAGGCAAGTGAATGCAAGATTGGTGTAACAAGGAGTGACCTATCACTATCACCTTAATAGGAAACCCCTTTCTATTTAGGAGTATATCAATGTACCCCGGGGGAGACGTCCCCAGTGACCTGAGGGTTTGAGAAGGCTAAGGCAAAAGTACAAGAAAGTTCCCCCCTCTCACAGGTCATTCAATTTCAAAGGTTCTTTGTGTCTTATAGAGATGAAGCAAAAGATAAATGAGGTGTACCTGCCCAGAACAAGACAATAATAGAAAAAGCATGCAATTTCAAGGTACCATATGATGTTAGTGCTTCATAAAACCATGAACCTTTGAAAAATAAGTAAGCTGATATAATACTGCAGCAAAGTAATTATCTATAACAGCAATGAATGTTTTGTAACAGCCACAATAATTATGCTTCAAAAATGCTTGAAAATGACAAGAGAATATAGCTCTAATTTGACAAAATGAAAGCAACTTGTCAGAAGCAAAGTTGGCAATGTCTAATCAGCTTTTAATGTCACTTTTTGAGATGAATTTGCTGCTGTTAGGTGGCTGAAGCAATCTTTTGCAACAGTAGCAAGTTAGTTAGGGAGTTAGTCTAGTTTAAGGTTAGTAAAAGTTAGTAAAGGTTTCAAGGAAGGTTGTTTGATCAATCAATCACTAAGGTGAGTGGACTAGTGCCTTTTAGGGTAAATGGAGTCAAGAATAGCAACAACAGATCTTAGAGCAAAATAGCAATGATAGTACTTAGCCAAAGGAGATGGAATAGATGGAGGAGGTGTTGGTAACCCAAGGCCTCAAACATCCAAGTCCTACGAGAAAATCTTCTAGAAAGTAAGAAGACTTAGGCCCTAGTGGTTTCTCTTTCCTTAGACAATTTAGAAATGATATATGCAATAGGCCATTAGAGTAGGGCTACTAGAGTGCTAGCATTTAGGGCTCTAGTGGCTACTTCTAAACAAGGTGTACTTTGAGAAAATTAAACAAGTGGAAAACTATAGAGAGAAAGATAACAACTTATGTTTCTCTCTTAGGGTTTTAAGCAAGCAATTTCATAATCTTTAACATGAACCAAGTAAAATTTACCACAAGTATTCAATAACATAAACAAATTGCAGATTTTCTACTTACTTCACCAAGAATAATCAAGCCAAACCCTAGTTGAAGATCCTCC
>ML782516.1:294649-309327 GCA_009831015.1 Picea engelmannii
ATTGAGAATGAGGGCTCGTTTATATACCCACACAGGGGTGCCCTTAACCAATAGTCATGTCCTTTGAGACATGACCTTTCATTATTAATAATTATTATTTATTAATTAATTATTATGTTATGAATATCTATTTTATATGTATAAACATGTTCATAACAGTGAGGCTTAGGATTTAATTCTATGCATCCATCACTTTGGAAGATTAATGGTTAGGGTTTTGGTCAATGAAATGTTATAAAAGAAAGCCTAAAGAGAGGAGAAAGGCACATTTAGTTGATGGTCATTGAGAGAGTGATTTTCTCAAGTGAAGAGTGAGAGACTCAAGGTTGAGGAGAAAGAAGTGTTGTAGCAGAAAATTCAGGAGAATAGAAATTGAGTGGAAGCCGAGTTAGCTGAATTCTAGAGGGTCAAAATCCGTGCCAACCGCTTGTGTGAAGGGTTTGCGTAGAGATCCATAAGGATTTGTATGGTGGCCATACGAGAGGAGAGAGAAAGGGAGGTTGAGCAGATTGGGGTTTCAGTGGGTAGATTTTCCAGTGGGCTGAGTTTTCCAGAGGGGCCGAGTTACAGGTTCCATTGCTGTACAAATTCTGTATTTCTATGTGGGCCAAATAATAATAAAATCAATTGAATGATGGTTTTTCTAAGTTGGGTTTCCAAGGTAAAAACTTGTGTAATGTGAGACTGTTTTTTTCTGTTGTGTATGACTGATTGTTTTACTTCATGTTCCGCTGCATATTTATGTTAAAATACCGGTGTATTTTTGTTCAATTGTTTCAAAATTTAATTGCAGGGATTAATTAAATTTCTGGGTATAAAAAAACAACTAGGAATATAAATCAGATCTGGTATTTGGGGTTTTAACATGGTATCGAAGCTCTAAACTCTTAGAAAGTAGGAGATCGATTTGTCACAAGTTTACAAGAGAAATTTCCAGCAGTAAAGTATTTTTTGGTTGAGTATTTGATTGGACAAGATGGTTGCAATTGGACTGAGATCTGAAGCTCGGTTGGAGGGTGCATCCAACAACAGTGCATGGAAGGAGAGGATAGCATTGGTGTTGATGGAGAATGGGATTTGGGAGTTTGTAGATCAGAAACTCACCCATTCATTCTGATGCTACACCCTAACAAAAAGGACGTGAAATCCAGGAGGATTATTCTGGATGTAGTAAAGGATCATGTGATCCCTCATCTATCTGGAAAGAAGACAACCAGGGATATGTGGGAGGCTCTGACATAACTATACCAGAGCGATAACCAGGATAGGAAGATGGTGATGAGAGAGAAACTTAGGGGCACCAAGATGTCCAGATTAGATACAATAGCTTCTTATCTCACCGGGATCACACAGGTTCGTGATGAGTTGGCAACAATTGGGGAGGTAGTGTCACAAAAAGAGTTGGTGAGGACGACCCTAAATGGCTTCACTAAGCCATGGGCTCCCTTCGTCAAAGGCATTGTGGCATGAGAAAACTTCCTCACTGAGAGAGATTGTGGGATGATTTCATCCAAGAAGAGATTCAAGAGGAATCTCTACATGGAGGCCATCAAAAGGGGGGTGATGATGAGAACCTTAATCTTGCAAGTCAAGCAAGGAAGGGCAAGGGAAAGACCAAGAAGAATACTAGTGGGGAGGCCACTTCTCAGGATGGAAAGAAGGAAGACATGAGCAAGGTGAAATGCTTTGCTTGTCACAAGTTTGGAGATTATGTAGATTAATGTTCGAACAAAAAAATTTGAAAGAATAAGGCACAGGTTGCAACATCAACAGACACACAGGTGAGTGAGTTTGCCACCAAGTTCGAGAAGGAGTTCTTGTTGGTGTATTGTCTTTTTAGCACTTTAACCAAGGATGTTTGGTTCGTGGGCAGTGGTGCTTCTCATCATATGACTGGATCACGGGAGGTATTCACCAATATTTCAGAGGCAGACTTAGAACTACATGTGGAGCTTGGTAATGATGTTAGGTGTGTTGTAGAGGGGATTGGGACTATTCAGTTTCAGCCAGAGTCAGGAAGTCCTTTAGAGGTGATAGATGTGCTATATGTACCAGGGCTAACCAAGAACCTACTCACACTCTCAACGATGGAGGACAAGGGGTATGAATGGGTTAACACTAGGCTAGATATATGCTTTGCTGTGAATACCTTGAGCCAGTTTATGGTGGAGCCGATTGCATAATAGTGATCTGTTGCGATAATCAGAGTTGCATAAAACTCTTGAAGAATCCATAGTTTCATGATAGGTCCAAACACATAGAGATTAGATATCACTTCATTAAGGACGGAGTTCAGAGGGGAGAAATGAAGCTTCAGTATATCTCCTCAGATGAGCAAGTTGCAAATATTCTCACCAAGGCTTTAATGAAGGGGAAGTTTGTTTTATTTAGGGATAAGTTGGGCGTGGTGCAGAATACCTTCCTTGCTAGGAGGGAGTGTTGATGATTATAGCTCGGACAGGTGCTTCTGCATAGTCTAGGTGTCAAGCATGCAAAAGATGTCCAAAGCCTCTCTAGGTACTTGTTTAATTTATTGAGTAAGTGACTTTTATTTTTCTTTCCTAAGTTTGACTAAGGAAAAACACATTAATTAAACCAATTTATTAATGTTGGCTATTGACTAAGGTTTTCTAAGGTTAAGTGACAAAGGCTCAATTCAAGTGAATATCCATGTGAAGTACTATGAATCAATAGTACTTATAATATTATAAGAGAGAGAGAGAGAGAGAGAGAGAGAGAGAGAGAGAGAGAGAGAGAGAGAGAGAGAGAGAGAGAGAGTATCAATCACTATGAATCAATATGATAAAATAATAGAAATGAGAGCTTGAGTTGTGTATTTATACACAATACAAATGAAGTGCCCCTTCAAGAGGGGTTATGGGTCCCACAAGACAAGGGCACACACCTCAAGAGGTTTACTAGGCCTATGTAGTCAAATATAAAAAAATTACAATAAAGAATAAAGAAGGTGGTTAGCCATAAATGAATACTTGTGAAGATTACCATCATTCCAACAATGTAGCTAGTGGTTGACACACCCCTCCATTTGGAAATTCCATATAAGAGGAGGGAATCTCGTGAAGTGTTTCTTTGGAATATATATATATATATATATATATATATATATTCATTTTTCAAAGGAAAACCTCATGGGGAAACCCCTAGATACTTCCCATATATTTTGTAGATATAACCCATTGTTAACCTGTATGTGTTGATTATGATGCTTGACCTTGTAGGAACATTGAATGAGGCAAACAACAAACCTAGCTAGCTTGGGGTATTAGCCCCAAGACCTCCTGCATGAAGCTCAAAGCACTCAACCATTCGAACCGGCCCACCAAGCTTTATGTGTATTTTCTTTTCTTTTCTTTTTCCAAGAGAACCTCATAGGATCCTCGCCCCTCTTTCCTAGAAAATTTGGAGTGAGGGTGACTCAACTGCTAGCCACAATAGTGGTTAGTTACCTCTAGGGACTCTACTGGATTTGAACCTGTGACCTATGGCCTCCCTGTCTCCAACATGCCCTGGGCAGATTTTTCAACTAATTGAGCTAACCCTTGGGGCTATATATATTGTGAACAAACTATTGACCAAAAAATTCAGATCTCCAAATATATTTTGCCCCAAAGTGCTCTCATGAACTTAGAAATGTACTGCTATGAAACACCCATAAATGTGTGTTTTTGAATGGAACATGATTTATTCTATATGCAAAAGCTAGGGCTTTCGAGCCCCACACTATGATTGACTTTTGAAGTATCTACAAGCTTGACTTTTTTGAAGGATCCACAAGCTTGACTTTTTTGGAAATGGATCTCGACCAAATCCTCTAGTGTTTCTTGTTAAAATAAATGCTAGTTTATAATGGTCAACTAGATATTAGACTTAGGCATTAATAAAGTCAATTCGACTTTAGGTCTTATTTCACTTTATCGGTTTATCCCACATTCATAAAGTGGATTGACTCGACTTGATTGTAGCCCTATATAATAAAGCTTTCGCTTTCTCATTAATATACAATAGGGATAACTCTTTCGAGTTATCTTTGTTTCTTTATGTGCTCGATTTTCGTAATATGGTATCAGAGCCCAACATTGTAGAAGCCTTATTAAGAGTCTTGGGCCTTTGAAAGACAAGGTTTCCACTATGGCGACTTTAGTATTTTCGAAGTTGTATCAAGAGTCTCAGGCCTTTGAAAGACATGGTTTCCACTCTTGCCACTTCAATAGTTTGGGTGCAATAAAGTCTATGAGAGCGTGAATACCTAGGGATTGCTGTTGACAGAGATGGATCGAGGGATCACAAGTGTAGCACATTGAAGAGCCAAAAAGGGTTTCATTGAAACCAGTGCCCAGATTTGTAGATCTGGAAGATTTGAGTACATTGAAGAGCCAAAAAGGGTTTCATTGAAACCAAGTATTGTTTCTCTAATTTAGTCTATTTTTTTGCACTCTCGTCTTGTATCTATGGCTTCATTGTCCAACATCATGTTGGAAGGCAACCAAAAATTCTCCGGGAAGAACTACAATATGTGGAAGCAACACATGTTGGCCATTTTTGAGTATAGGTGTTTGTTAGATATCATTCTCGGCAAGACAACCCTACCCAATGTTGTGGGTAAAGACCGGGTCAAGTTTGATTGACAAGACAGAGAAGCGGTGATGGTCCTGAAGTTGTCAGTGACAGATGAGATGCTTCCCGAGGTTCAAATTGAGAAGACTTCCGCAACAATTTGGAAGCATTTGAAAGATCTACATGAGACTTCTGACAAGGTTCGAGCGTTCTTGTTGAAGAACATGCTGTTTCGATCACGATGAGTGAGGGTGCATCATTACAGGAGCACTTACTCAAGATCAAGGACATTCGAGAATAGTTGGAGGCCATTGATTGGAAGATTAAAGTGGTGTGAGATCCCAAGTCTAATTTTTCATCAAACTCTCATGTTTGACTGCCATGGCCTTTTCCTAGAAGTGTCTAGGGATTCAAGTGTCAAGCTTCAAGTAGCTCCACCTGAAGGGAAAGAACATTTTGAGCACGAGGAGTCTTCTAAATTGTTAATTTTTGATGCAGATCGCCCAAATCAATGTTCAAATGACACAGAGCATTCAAATGACTCAGACACAAGTGAAGATGATGAGAATCCTGAGAAGAGACCCAAGTGGTGGCCCACAACACCATTGGAGATGTTTGAATAAGTGAAATGATTGAGGGATGATCATCGAGAGGAAAGAGAAAACATAAAACTAACACAGTTAACTTTTCTCTTATGGCCAATATTCATGAAATATATGAGCCACAGATGTTTGAGAAAGCACAAGGGAGACCTGAATGGGAAACAACCATGGCAGCCGAACATGAGAGTTTGATGAAAAAAAATGGGTGTACAAGGTCAAGTACAAGGCAGATGGTAAACTTGACAAGAACAAAGCACGACTGGTTGCAAAAGGGTTCTCTGAGTGAGAGAGCATTTATTATGAGGAGACCTTTGTTCCTACAACAAAGATGAGCACCATTCGTCTTGTTCTAGCCATGGCAGCACATAATGGTTGGAAGGTCCATCAGATGGACGTGAAGAGTGTCTTCCTCAGTGGAGATTTGGAGGAAGAGGTATACATGTATCAACCATAGGGTTTTGAGGTTTCAGAGAAGGAGCATTTGGTCTACAGATTGAAGAAGGATCTATATGGTCTAAAACAAACACCTGTGGCATGGTACATCAAGGTTGACAGGTATTTGGATGAACAAGGGTTCCACAGGAGTCCTTAAGATTCCAACATGTATGTCAAAAGAGTGGGAAATGATATTATCCTTTTGGTCATATATGTAGATGATATCATTATTACAGGTAGTGAGGCAAGTGCATAATGCATATCAAATTCAATATGAGCAAAGCTTTTGACATGACAGATCTAGGCCTCCTACACTACTGGCTGAGTGTAGAAGTTTGGAAAAAAGGTCGCAATATTTTTGTCTCACAAACAAAATATGCCAGGAGTTTGCTGGACAAGTTCAGAATGACAGATTGCAAAATCTCGTCTACACCTATAGAGAAAGGGTTGAAACTTTCAGCCAAAACTAACTCTAAGGAAGTTAAGGAGTCAACATATAGGCAACTAGTGGGTAGCTTGATATATCTTACAGCCACTAGACCTGATTTGAGTTTCACTGTGAGCTTCATTTCCAGATTCATGACAGTGCCAAAGGTAGAGCAGTAGCACTGAACAACAACGAAGTGAGTGCTGAGATATGTGAAAGGGACACTTGACTTTGGCATTATGTACAACAGAAGCAGAGACCCTAGGCTGTGTGGGTATACATGGTCAGATTGGGCAGGTTCTATTGATGACAAAAAATCCAATTTTGGATATGTTTTCAGCGTTTGCATGGGTGCAGTCACATGGACCAGCAAAAGGCAACATGCAGTAGCCCTTTCATCAACAGAAGCAGAATATCAAGTAGTGAAAGGAGCATGCAAGGCTCAGGAGAATGCTTTCAGATATGCAGATGCAACAAACAGAGCCAACACCCCTGTTATGTGACAACCAAGGGGTGATGAAACTTCCAAGAATCTAGTCTTCCACAAGCATAACAAACATGTTGAGGTTCATTGCCACTTCATCAGGCAGCTTGTAGAAGATGGGTCTATCGAGCTGTAGTATTGTCCTACAGAGGATCAAACTGCAGACATTCTCACCAAGGGTTTGGGTCATGAAAAATATGTAAAATTCCGGGATAAGCTTGGTGTAGTTAGTAGATTGACCATTAAGGGAGGGTGTTAAAATAAATGTTAGTTTATAATGGTCAATTAGATATTAGACTTGGGCATTAATACAGTCAATCAAACTTTAGGTTAGTTTATGGATTTATGTCTTATTTCACTTTATCAGTTTATCCCACATTCATAAAGTGGATTGACTTGACTTGATTGTAGCCCTATATAAGAAAGCTTTCGCATTCTCGTTAATATACAACACAGAAAACTCTTTAAAGTTATCTTGGTTTCTTTATGTCCTCGATTTCCGTAATATTTCCAAACCAAAAACAGATCCCTAATGGATTCAGGTCCGAACCGCGGAAATGAAGATCTTGGATCATCTAGAGTCCACAGGTGGATTTGGTAACATATTACCGAGGAAATGAAAATAGAAAGTTTACAGGAATTACAGATTTTGATGCTCATTTCCAAAAGAAAACTGACAAGCAGTTACTGTGAATGGGATCCTTTCACAATGCAGGATCTGCAGCTGTAATACCATGCTGTCCAAGTGCCAGTTTGTGATAGAAACATGCAAGCACAAAGAAATAGCACAATTAAAATGGTACTTGCATTAACGGGAAGAATTACAACATCCATGTCAGTTACATGTGAATATGAAGGTGCAGTGGCCCTTTGTTTCCATTTTTCTCTTGACACCTCACATACCTATGTGTCAAGTTACTAATTTATTTATTTACAATAAATTTTAGCATTACAATGACAATAACTTCCAGCATTCTCCGTATGCATTCTGTGAACTAATCTTCCCTTGCCTGTCAAATGCTTCTTGAAATACAACTGACAAGTGGCAAAATATATCACTTATTTGTGTCATCAGATTTGGTGTTAAACCTTTCTCGAGCATTTAGATGCTTGTCTTTTACTAAAATATTTCAATAAGATAGACTTGCCTATCAAATTGCTCTTTTTGAAAGAAACTTTTCTTTCTGCCTTGCAAACCAAATGTTGATTTCTTTCTTTCTTTATTTTTAACCTTTAAGATTGATATCTGTGTTCTAATTGCTTACAACCTTGTATATTTGCTGTGAATATCCAGCCTAGAGTGGTCCAAAAAGAGCACGATTGTATACCAGATGAACATTATGTGCAAACCTTGCTAGCTGTAAGTATTTTTTCCTTAGTCCAGGAATCATTTTTCTTTGCTGTTAGCTTTCTTTCTCAGCATTAGTTCAAAAACTTGTTTAATATTCCCATATTTTTTGGAAACAGTGTAGTTGCTATGTTTCTCTGGGAAAGGAAATTTAAGTGAATATATAATATATTAGCCTTTAAGTAATATTAGGAATGCATTACCTTTTTTGTATAAGGAAATTCAAGTGGAGTTGAGCCTGAATGTTTGAGAAGTGTTTCTGGTGTTTTATTGCTTGTTTGTTTTCAATCTAGTTTTTTGACTCCTTTGCTTGTTTTGTCATATTTAGATGAGAGGTCTTGAAGAAGAACTTGAACGTCGAACTGTCACCTACACTTTGTGGAACCAGTCTACAAACAAGATCGACATGCAGGGATGGCACCCTGTTACATTTAAGCATGCGGATGTTGGTGCCAGACTTATTAAGAATATAAAGGTACAATGCAAAATTTCTAACTACAGTTCAGGCACTAATGATTTGCTCCTTCGAAATACTATTTTTGGAGTTTTCTTTTTTATTTTGTTTAGAGATGTTTTACAGGTTTGGATGCATCTATCTATTCAGTTTCTCAATTTTCAGACCTAATTTAAAAGTTAATTTGGCAGCTGTACAAATGGTAGATCAGAAACATCACAAGCTGTGACATATGGCATGTTTTCCATGGCTAATACATACTATATTTAGATATAGTTTTGAGTGATAATTACCATATAGAATATGTAGATAGTAGACACCTTTAATTGACTTAATCTACGCCGAAGGTTTTCTTTTGTGATTGACGATGATTTACCTGTTCTTATAAGCTGCACAAAATTACCATATTATATCTGTAGAAACATTGGGCTCCAAATGGCAGGATAGGGGATGAGATTATTTTTAAGTAAACTGCTAGCTAAATCTAGGAGAATATGAAGGGATAGGATTATGCAAAAAGCTGTTGAAGGTGCTGTTAATACTGATGTTTGAATTTCAGGGAATAGAATTGCACCCAGAGACTTCTAGTGTGTGCCTTCTTTAATGCTTTGTGATAGATTTTAGTGGACTAAGATTATTACTGAATGTGCATCTTGAGATAATCTATGTTGCATGAGTTTCTGGAATGCTGGAATAGGTGTCTGAAGTGGTTGGAAGCTCCTACCAAATTTCCAAGGAATGACAAAATATAGGAAGTACTACAAGATGCTTCCTTATACTTAAGTGCTGGGCATAGGGTTTCCAGATCTTTTTTTTTTTCAGCCACTGATCCAGAGTTTTTTGGCTAGTGGCATTGCCCTAAGGGCTGTGGAACTAGGGTTTCCAGATTTTATTTTTCCAGCAGCTGATCCGGAGATTTTTGGCTAGTGGCATTGCCTTAAGGGCTGCAGAACTAGGGTTTCTAGATCTGATTTTTTTCCAGCAACTAATCCAGAGTTTTTTGGCTAGTGGCATTACCGTAAGGGCTGCGGAACTAGGGTTTCCAGATCTGTTTCTTCAGTGGCCGATCTAGAGATCTTTGGCTAGTGGCGTTGCAATAAGGGCTGCACAACTAGGGTTCTTGGATCATCTCTTCTTTTGGGTTTAACACCCTCTTTCAAAGCCAGCACTAGCTTTCTTGTTATTGCAGCGAAATTTGCTCTCTCTAGGGCTGCACTCTTCAGATAATGTTTGCGCTATCCTAGTGCAGATTCAGTGCACTGTTGATTTTTTGTAAGAAGCTGGTACTTTTTCTTCCTTCTTTGGGTTTAATCCAGGTGACTTTTGCAGACTTATTTGCACCATCTTTGAACATAATTACATGGGCCTACTTATGATAATTGGATAGATCAGATAACGAAGAAACCTAAATGCATTTCCTGTCATTAGGAGGTGTGAGGGGGCCTTGTTTGATTGTTCTGCTGCTAACTGTGTTAATATGAATGGCACCTGCAGCGTGCTTAATGCCCCCACTAGCAGAAATAGGTAGAAAAAAGAGGTGATCACCTTAATAGGTCTGAAGCATCCTTGCAAGGCATGATATGTAAAGGAAATTGTCTCTCTAACTTATAAGATCAAGCATATCTAATTTGGATAGTGGAAGAAACCAGACAAGGATCCATTTAAGTCTATATAAAGATAAGATCTCACAACAAATTGGAGCACCCAATATTGAAGTGTTCCTCGGTCTAGACTCCAGTAATGTTAGGGAAAGGGGGTTTCCTTCACATGGTAAGTACTAAGAAGATATTCCTACCTAGCTGAATATGTGATGGAAACTCCTTTAGCCAAGGCATATTATTTGTTATTTAGTCCTTCCATTTGGAATTGATGTGCTTATCAAGGTGCTTTGGAATTGGATACTTTGCAAAATTCATAAAAAGCATTAGAGGTGGATGGATCAAGACATTCCTCTTCTAGGACATATCACTATCATCAAGTAGGCTTCTAGATACAAGCTATATTTTGTTGGAATTATTGGTGTAGTCTGTACATGTAGCCATGATCCATTCATATGTATCATTAGTGTACTTGTAATCATGGCTAAGGACATACTTTATTCTTTTATTATATTACTAGGAGTGGCTAAAGTTGACCTAGTCAACTTTGATATGTAGGCTTAATAAGCCTCTTTTGGAGTGTGCCCCTACTTATTTGGGCTCTAACCCTTTTGGAAGGACACCCTACCTACTTGAATGGTAGAAATACACCACTCAAACTTCATTGAGCTAAGGCTCTCTAATATATAATACTTTAAGCCTCTGAGCACCCATATCTAGTGTTGGTGCATTCTTGTTCTTTCGTTGGTTTTTCTCTCACTTGTGCACTTGACCTTTCTCTTTCTAGCACATTAATGGACAACTCAAGCACATTGTTTTAGTGTTGCTTTTCTTGTTTATTGGTAGGTTTTAGGTTTCGTTCAATCCCCTCAATTACTTTGTGTTCTCAACCTCTTTAGAACAAAGGTTTCTAGATCTAATTTCCCCACATGTTTTTTGAACTCTTTATGCATCTTTCCTTTTAGTTCATAATGGATGATAGGGTGCATAAAAGGTATCGTTGTTGGTTTCTTGGGATGTTTGTACTAAATTGAGAGAAGAGGGTGGGTTTGGCTTGATTGATATACATGCTCAAGGGATTGTGCTTAGTGAAAAATGGGTCGTTGGACTCATGAGAAACAATGTGCTTTGGAAGCAACTTGTTCAACACTACTTAAAGAGTGTTGCACATATTAATGGTGTACTTGGCCCTTTTGGGCTTTACAAAATAGTTGGTGTGGGGAACGCCTTTAAGATATTTGGTTCGTGCATTCTCAAAATGGGTGCAACGAGTGTGGTAGTTGGTCTTCTAGCAATTGCTCAACAAGGTTGGGATTTGGCTGTAGGATCAATTTGAACTTTTGTGATGGATGGAGGTTAGCTTGGGCTAATTCGTTCATTTGTAGAAAAATGATTATCAAATAAAGGTTTTTACTTGTGGGGTTATTGGTAGGACAAGACTATAGGCCACTAGATCTCATGGTGAGCTCTAAGTTCTTCCCAAAGACATTGGGCATTTGATTGACCCACTTTTTCTTGCTATATGTCATATGATTTCAAAAGACTTTTTGTTCAAGTGAAGCTTTGTATATTCATGGATCCATTTGGAAGGATTGAAAATGGTCTTATGGGAAGCCATTTTTGGAATATCAAACCAAGGAACTCTATGATCGGATGAACTCAACCAAGGGAGGTATCTCCACTGTATCATCTCTAAGCCGTACTAGCATGATGTGAATGCATCATATCTAAGCTATACTGGCATGATGTGGAGTATCATCTACATCATCTCTAAGCCATACTAGCATGATGCAAATGCATCATATCTAAGCTATACTAGCATGATGCGTCTCAAGACATCTGTATCATATCTAAGCTGTACTAGCATGATGCTGAAGCATCATATCTAAGCTGTACTAGCATGATACAGATCAACACTCCCTCTCAACCAAGGGAGCAATCTCCACAAGTATGTAAACTTTATCTTGGACAAAGGCTTTGTCAAAATATCAACTGTCTGCTCATCGATGATGTACTAGAGAATCACTTCTTCCTTCTGGACTTTATCACGGATAAAATAGTACTTGATCTGAATGTTCTTCGACCTGTCATGGAACATGGGGTTCTCTGAAAGCTTCACACAACTCTGATTATCACAATATATCACAGTTGAATCCAACACCTGATCAAATAGTCCAGAAACTAGCTTATGGAGCCATACTGTAGTGTTGAGTGCAACAGACTACTGTTTCTTGCTAGCCCATCATATCATAGCAGAGCCCAAACTGAAACATATACCAGAAGTACTCTTTCTATCATATGCACTCCCTGCCCAATCTGAATCAGTAAATCCATGCAATTGTACGTCACTGTTTGAGGCATATCTCAAACCATAATTTAGATTCCCACGAAGATATCTCAAAATGTGCTTTGCAACTATCCAATGCTCATGTCTAGGTTCCACCTGGAACTAGCTCAACGTGTTCACAACAAAGCAAATGTCTGGCCGAGTTTTAGCCAAATACATCAATGAGCCAATCAACTGTCGGTACAGGGATGCGTCTACTAGATCAGAATCAAAGTCTCTTAACTTCCTCAGATTTGTGACCATGGGAGTTGCCATGGATTTGCAATCCATCATCCCAAACTTCTGAAGGATCTTTACAACATACTTCCCTTGCCCCAGGAAGATTTCACCACACTTCTGCTATACTTCTAGTCCCAAATAATAATGCATGAGACCAAGATCCTTCATATCGAATTCAAAGGCTAACTCCCTCTTACACTGAATAATGAGAGGCTCTGTACCCGTCGGAAACAAACCATCAACATATAGTAGCCGGATCACAGGTGCATCATTCACAACCTTGTGATAAGGATATGGATCAACATAGCTCTTGGAAAATCCAAGTCTCGTCAAGTAACTGTCAATTCGTTCATACCAAGCTCTTGGAGCTTGCTTGAGTCCATACAAGTCCTTCATACATGGGTTTCTCTCGGGTGTACCTCAAAACCTTGAGGTTGCTCTATATATACTCAATTACTCCATTGAGCAAAGCAGTCTTTACATCCATCTGATGTAAACTCCAACCCATGGATGCTGCAAGAGATATGATGGATCTAATAGAGGTGTATCTGGCAACTGGAGCAAACATCTCATCATAGTTTTCTCCCTTTTGCTGGGAGAACTCTCTAGCCACGAATCTTGCCTTGTATTTATCGATACTCGCATCTACTGCATGCTTTATCTTGTAAACCCATTTTGAAGTGACTACAAACTTTCCTTCATGTCTAGGTACGATTTCCCATACATCATAGCTTCCTTCCATTCTTTCTTCTTGACTGACAGCCAAAGATCCTCAAGTGTTTAACACTTGGCTTCTTTCCGAAGAAAGCTTCTTTTGGAGTCATGTTCTTCAATATATGATGAGGACTTCTATTCTGAACATATACGGCTGTCATAGCTGCTTCTCCCCATGGAAACATGGATAGATTCTGGTCATTCATCATTGCCTTAACAGATTCTTCAATGGAACGATTCTTTCTTTCTACCACACCATTCTGTTGAGGATTATATGGCACAATTAGCTCTGTCCTAATCCCGATTGCTTTACAAAAGGCAACGAGCTCCTTGGAGGTGTACTCTCCTTCATTATCGAACCTCAAGATCTTTATCTTCCGCTTAGTGAGGAGGTTGACATTGGTCCACACACATCTAAATGAACGATATCCAAAACTCCTTTTGCTTTACATGCTTCCTTTAGAATTGGTACTTGGTGAGATCACTTGCCTCACCACTTGATGTAGTCATCTGCTCCGTGTTTGCAATTGTCACTGTAGCTCCTTCTTAGAGCTATCGCCTATGACTCGCTCGGAACAAAAACAACAAGAGAAAAAGTATTTCCAATAGCATTTTCATAAGAACATATCTATGGTAACAAGGATCATAGAATTACCAAGGTGACCTGCCCGGGAACAAGAAATATCTCCTAGAGGAGATGTTAGTTCATCAAACAAGTGCAATAAGCATCTATATCAATAGTACGTACATGCAACCAAGTATGCCTAGCAGTAATAGAACCTATCAAAGATTGTTGTCACAACTATAGTGTTTACTAGTACTATAGCAACTATCAAACTTGATATGTTGAAATTGAAACTAAACAATTTGATCAATCAAACTTGGAACCTGGAGCCTCGTAATCATTTGATCGTTGATCTCATGAGGGCAAGATTAGATCTTGACCCACAACCTCATAAAGTCACTTTTTACACATCAAAATAAAAGCTCAACTTAACTTTATAAAATCGCTTTATAAAGTTACTTTATAAAAATAAAGTCACTAGGGAGAAATGTGCTCGGTCACTTCCACATGCTGGGCGCCGCCTATGCAGAAGTACCTTCGAGCTACCAAATCTAACACTCCCTCTTAGCGAGAGAGGTACTTCTGGTACCTCCACCAAAATCTGTCTCCAAATCCATCATCCTATCCGCTGTCGTAGCTGCTCCCTCTGTACTAGAAGCCTCTGCTCCCTTTGAACAGGAAGCCACTGCTCCCACTTAGGGATGATTTTAAGGATGGAAATTTATTTTAAAATGTAGAAACCTTGGCGAATCTTACTAATCCTTCATATGCCAACTATAAATGTTTGGCGATATTTTTGTAAAAATATTCAAATTTCTAAATATTTTATATAGTTTTTATAAAATTTTGGCGATTTTTAAGGTAAAATAATTTTATCCTATAGAATTTTGGCGAATCATTTTTAAAATAG
>ML782516.1:330535-346945 GCA_009831015.1 Picea engelmannii
AACTATAATAATGGCTTAAACATTAACATAAAGAATGATCAAGAAGATCACAAGTTGATTTACAAATGAGAGATTTGTGTATTTATACTCAACTCAAGTAGGTAAAGGCACTTTCCTCGAGGAGGGGTTATGGCCCTACATCAAGATGACTAGGTTAGTCTTAACAACAAAGTATTGCTTAAGGTTGAGGTGGTTTGATGAGATGGTTGGGAGGTAGGATTTGCACTCTCCCCACTTGGGTTCAAATCCCCAATGAGACTCTTGGCCGTTATGATAAGGCTAGAAGGGTAGATGCTCCCCATGGTGGGACCCCCTCACAGGTGTGTCTCCACATGTCTCGGCCCTTGCTAAGTCATAAGTTTCCTGCTAGGTGTTGGCTTGCAGGCTGTTGGAACTAGCATAGGGGTTATAGTGACAACGAGCCAGATTTGAACCTGAGTCTCGCTCAGGGAATCCCGGCCAGTTACCGATTCCTCTAGATTTAAAAAACAACATAGTTTTCCCTAACCAAATGCATTAATGACACTACGACTTGACTGTAGCCAAATGTGATGATTACACCATTCTCAGCATTATTGTAGCTTAATTTAGTTATCCATTGTGCTCTTGTATTCAAGATTGTTGTTTTATTGCATAATATATAAAAATTGACTTTTCTGCTTACAAGTGTTTCTTTTCCACTTACAAGTGTTTCTTATGTACAGGGCATTGATCATGTCTATTATGAGACAGAGTTTCGAACAGAATGGTGCAGAAGCAATGGAAAATCACTTCCATGCTTCCTTTTTGCAAGGAAATTTTCTAGAAGTGCTGCAATGAAGCTTTTAAATCTGGTGAAATTGGAGAATGATACCATGCAGTTTTCAGGTTCTAAATTAGAACCTGTATCATTGGCAAAGGTCAATTTCACAAGTTTGGAAAGTAGCCTGTTGCCTGGGAATTAGAAGTTTTCTTGTTGGCTGGAATTGGTGAGGTGATAATGGTCAATTTGGTAACACCATTTATTGTTTACATTTCCCTTCAGTTACTAATGCTGGTGCTGTCTTCCTTCTACGCAATGCTCGGATCTTATTAAAATCCATTGATACAGGAGATAGTTTTGTTCAGTGCTTAAAAAAATTGATCAGTCCTGGAGTTTTCAGCTCCCAAGTTCCCTGGTAACACCAACCAAAGAACTTGAATGACAAAATTTTAGTTTTTGCTGAGTAGAACATATTCTGTGTGTAAATAAATTATCTATCTATCCGTGCTGTAAATCCAAGGGTTTCAGTTATCACAAGAATGAAATGCCAGTGAAAAGGTGCATCCAAATCTGTCAGAGGGAGTTCAAAGTATTGAATTATTCTTTAATTTGAATGCTACACAACAAGATCATTGTTGATGTACAGCGTTTAATTATATCTTGGATCCGATGAGTTCACAACTGGCATGAATGAAAATTTGATGCAGCTTGTCCTTGAACATTAATGGTGAGAATATGGCATTGATAATGCCATCTTGCAGCATGCCCATGCAGAGGTGTTTAATTGCAGGGGCATAAAGGGTTCGATGTAGAAATTGTAACTGGATATGGAATTAACTACCTGATTAAAGAGGCTCATTAAAGGGGCAGGAAATGGTGGCAGTAGCAAAATCTTTTAAAAGACGCTGCTTACTAGTGTTTGAATTTTTGTACTTTCTGCTCAATGGTTCTGGAGCAAATTAATGTGTTTGATGCACATCCCATTCTCTATATTGTGTAATGCAGATGGAGAAGTTTAGGCACATTAAAATGTTTTAGCTACTTGGATAATCTGTCAAAAGTTGTCCAATTTAATACTCAAACATAATTTATTTGTAAAATATGCTTCTTATATGTATAGGAAAATATTTACATTAGCAGCAAGAAAATAAAAACAGAAGTGTATATACAATGAAGTTACATCTTCTTTCTTAATGCAACTAAAGCAGCAATGAAATCAGAATATGCAGCGGAATCTAACAGTTTGACATCCTTGATCAATAATTATCCTTTTGCCAGCAGCTGCATACACACCTCCTCTCTCTATAACTGACAAAAAACAACCAAAGAACTGACCTCATTATCAAACACATTTGCAGCAGAGTTTCCGAAGAATAAATAATGTTGGAATTTTCAAACAATGCTAGATATTAGTGAAAGAATCCTGAATCACAGATTTGGAATTCCTCAACAACATTGCTCTTCAATGTAGATGCCCATGAAGAATACTTGCCCACTGCCACTGAACTTGATCCCAACAAGGCCTCTCAAAAAAGCACTTCCAAAAAAGTTGTGTTTCACAGTTTATGGATTTAAAGAGGAGAGGTAGAGCCCATCTGAAAGGCCATTCTTGGCCCATTGAGCCTTGGAAGGGAGACCTTGATAGATCACCAGCCAAGCAAACATCCAGAGCTTATAGGAAACTTACATTGACCAATCCAACAATTCTCAGTGTTCCAATGAAATCCATTGAGCATAAAATTGGGCCCAGCACATGCCTCCATTGCAAAATGGAGTAAAGTCTACAAGATTCATATTGAGTCAAAGGGCATCCAAAACTCCACTCCCAATCATGCCATAAGGGACTTGGCATATCATTGTTCATCTTGAACAGATCATCCTATAGGGTGATCCAAACAATCTCCAAAAAAGTGAGTCGATACCCAAGAGACAATGTGAGAACTCTCTAGCCACAGGTTCAATCCTTCCAAGAGCAGGAATTGACATCCCATAAATACCTAAAGAAAAAGATCTTCCTACTTAGCCTCCTTGCCTAAAAGTGTGGAAGATTAAAAATACAAGTCCTTCAATGCCACATGGAAATTTACTTGATCAACCATCTTCTAATATTAATATTGAGTAAACCAACCAATAATATTAATAAAAAAATAGGTCTTGTTAATTAAATCACTTTTTCAAGCTTATCAACACTACACAATGTTGAGATTTTATGTTCAATTTGATTTGTTTGCATATTTTGAATGTTTTTATGTGAGTTTGGGAAATGTAAAAATTGCCAACCTATAAATTATAACCAATCAATTTTACAGGTTACATAACCTATCCATTATATATATATATATATATAATTTTAAAATTTGGAGTGTTAAGTTAAATATAAAATTAATTTATTTGCAAAAATATTTTAGTAAATTGAAAGGAGGATAAGATGAAATTTGAAATATTGGAGATCTAAAATTTTGAGTGTTCAAGTTAAATATAAAATTAATTCATTAGCAAAAATACTTTAGTGAATTGAAAGGAGGATAAGATGAAATTTGAAATATTGGGGATCTAGGTACAATGCAGAAATGATGGTTTAAATTTCAAGGGTGTAATTTATTCTTCAATTGAATTGTTTGGAATTTGAGGAAGCAAAGGAAGGATTTTTGTAGTATAAAGTTAAAATAAAAGAAAAACAATTCCAAGGAATTTTTTATGATTTTTTTTGTTCATTCTAAATAGTTGGATTAATTTTGAGAAACCAAAATCTCTTTTAAATATACATTTTACCTTAAATTCTTTGAAATTACAATTTTATAACCTTTAAACAATGTAAAATCTAAAATTTCACTACTAAATCTATTAACCATGATAACACTATTGAACCTTTGCACAATAATATAAGGTTAATTAATGTAACATGAATCTTGTCTTTTTTTTTTTAACAAATTTGGTCTTTTTTTTGTGTTTTTTATATAGCAAAACATTGCTTTCTTGGATATTAAACTTTTCATGAAGAGACCAGCTGCACGGCATGTGCCATTCTTGGTATGATTTCATGTCTCTTTTTAATGAAATGACTTGTACTCGTAGTTGATGCATCATTGAGTAAAAATGTTAACTTTGATAGGTACCTTCGTTCACTTATTTTGGTTCTAGATCCAATCAAGTTCCTTTCTGTATGGGGTATTTGTGAATCGGAATGGAGGGCAACTTTGAGGGATTGGTAAAATTCTACCAAGAAATGAAAGCTCTCCATAAGCTAATGCCCTCAAAATTTATTTTGGTCTTTTTTTGGTCTGTTTTTGGCCTATTTTTGGTGTTTTTGGTCCGTGGTTTTTTGGCTCATTGTCATGTAATTCCGATCAAGGAATCTAATCCGGGTCAATGGGTTGGGGTTTTGAATGCCGCATGATCCTATACATTGTATTGCAATGGTGAAGTTAATAAAATGAGAATTCGAGGTGCAACTCTAAACATTTGTTGGTTTCCCTGGTTAAGGGTTTCCAGGGTAAATTTCCAAGTATCGTGTGAGAATGCTATTGTTTTCTTTTTGTTTTTATAAAGGATCTGTGCATGCATTGTTATACTATCAAAGGTTTAAAACCTACATCTTGCCCTTTTTTTTAGAAGGGAAAGGCACTATATTCTATTATTCTTATTTATTTGACTCAGGGGAGAAAAATAAGAATACTAGTTATAAGGTCTGCTAGTAAGGTTCAAACATAATAATATAAAATCTCCAACAGATCAAAGGGCAAGAACGAGCCCAAAAGAGGCTAATAATTCTCAAAGCTAGTAATATCTATGAGCCATGTCACGTTTATTTATTACTTTTCAATTTTCACTTCAATTTTTATGAATATCTCCACACATAAAAGGATTTGTAATCATCAAAAACAAAGTATACAACATATGGTTCAATATTGAGATGATTTCTATATTATTAGATATACGAAAGCAATTGTATTTTCTAAAACATGGGAAATGATGTATTATTCTATTGAGTGCATTGAGATTATTTATATGGGTATGGGGTATGAAGTATCATTAAATTTTTACACTTTTTAAATAATCTTTGTTGGATGAGATAATTTAGCAACAATAGAAAGTAATAATACAATGAATTAAAAGTTTTTTTCTTTGTTTTTAGTACTTTATATATTGGTTGTATTTATGTTTCCTGTTTTTTGAATTATTCAAATTTGTTTTTTAAATTGAATTAGTAGTTTCGTTTTTATATGGTATGCTATGTACTTTGTCTTTGTACTTATATTGAAAATGCCTTTCACTTTGTATTTTGATTTAGTGTTTTATTTTAAATAAATGATATTTTATAATTTTTTTCCAATATAAAATTGATAGTCTATTAATTTATGTGAATTGAAAGGTAGTGAAAATATTGGAATGCCATGAATTTTTGTTTCAATGCCAAATTTTAACACTAACATTGAGGTAAAATTCATCTTAAAAACAATAAAAATTGGTCTAATTAAGCAAAATCACTTTTTCAAGCTTATCAATATTGAATCTATACTTAATCTTTTCAAACTTTTATTCACAACATTTTCCACTCAATGTATGTTCAAAAAGTATTGACACTATGCAACACTCATTGAGTTTTTGTTTCTTAACCATGGAAATAATTAATTTTGAGATGGTATTAGGGTATAAGACTCATATGCATAGTAGTTAGTATACTAGTTTAGCAGTTTTACCATTAGTTGTCCATGTTGGGTTTAGTTCTAATAACAACACGAGTCAAACATATTAAACCCAATAAATCAATAAACAATTATACAACATTAAATGCCTCTGGTAAGGGATGATGCATTATTGATAGTGTTTTGTTGGACTTAGTGTTTCCAATATGAAATCTCAAAATTCCATGAGTGCAAATTAATTCAATTCTGCATCACTACCAAATGAAAATATACAAACAAAAACATAAATGATCAAGCTTGCCAAAATTGATTCAATATAGATCATGAAACATTGATGTATCATAACTAGTTCTATAAAACAAAATCACTAACTTCTATACAATTGGATCAAAATAAAACTAAAATTAGATTAACACCATTCAACACTCATTGCCAATTGCACAATTAGAAGGCATATTGTGCTTCACAATTTGTAAAGTTGTGCACAATCTATATGACACTACACAACATTCCATGCTTCTTGGAAAAAATATATAACAATATCATCAAAATAAAACTAAAATTAGATTAACACCATTCAACACTCATTGCCAATTGCACAATTAGAAGGCATATTGTGCTTCACAATTTGTAAAGTTGTGCACAATCTATATGACACTACACAACATTCCATGCTTCTTGGAAAAAATATATAACAATAACATTCATGATATTGTTGTAATACCCACATTATTAAATAATAATAATAATAAACAAATATTTGAATGATGTAAAAATAGAAAGTAAAAGAAATAAAAAAGTAAGTAAAAGATTAAAATAAATAAATAAAAAGGAATTATTTTATTAGTAGAATAAAGGTGAAGATGAGAAAATATAATTTATTGAAAGTTAAATTAAGAAAAGGCTAAAAATGCATGATTAATTAGTTAACAAATGTAACTTATGCATGGAACTTCTTGCATGAATAGGTAAGAAGAATTCTATATGATGAAGGTGGAGAAGAAGTTTGACATCTCTTGCTTGTGTAATTGGGGTAAAAGGCTTGGAAGCTGTCACAATTAGTTGATTGAGGGCTCAGGGGCTCTTAGTTGTAATGATTGAGGGGTTGGATGGGAGGAGAGTTGTCCCCCATAATCTGTTGCGACATGTTGGATCAAAGCTTGGAGCTTAATGGTTTGATATTCACGGTGTTGTAAGTTATTTCCTTAAGTTTTCAGGTAAGTTTCTCACCACTCGCTCCATTTTTATAAATTATGTAATCATGAGTAATGTATCTTTACTTTTGTCAGTTAATGATTGAAAATTGTGATGTTTATCTATGTATTTAGATTTATTAGAATTTGGGCCATTACATATGGTATTAGAGCTAAGTCTCAACTCTATTGAATCTTTGGGCTTTTATAGTTTTTATAATTACTTAAAAGGTTTTATTAATAACAAAAATTATAATCTCTTAACTCAGACTCGAACTGGGGACCTTTAGTTCTATTGTGATAACTGACTACACCACCCAAACACCTTAAAAATCTATGGTTAGGCTTTCAATTCTGCACCAAGGACATAATAAAATAATTCGTGGAAGTGGATTGAATTGAATATTTATCGGGACCCACCAACCAGCCAGAACAAAATTTTTCAAACCTGACAACTAGCCTTAAACTAGAATAAATAAATATCCAACCTTGGAGAAGCACACACCCGCTCGAGAATTTAGAACCGAGAAGGAATAGGTACTCGAAGAGCAAGGCGTCATCAGACTACTCTCAATCCGATATAAACGATGAACTGTGTACGAGAGTGGAATCCACATGGTGCATAAGCATATAATCCAAGATCCTTCGATATGAAAGGGATGTAGATTAGAATCTTTGTGATCTATAAGGATGATCTGTTCGAGAAGTGGGTGTTGGTAGTTATTTCTTTCTTAAACCTCTTACCATAATCCTTTTTAAATTCCTTTCTCATAATTTAGGAACATGAGGAATTGTCAAAAGAGGAGCCTTGGAATGGGTGCTTCCTACAATTATGATAGAGCATTATAAAAGCTTATATTTTAAAATCTTTTACAAAACTCTGTAGAGTTCACCAAATTTCATTTAGTCACTCGAACTCTATATACAACTTGTGATCTCAAGGGAAATCAAATTCCTCGAGTAAATCCCACCTCTATCTCCATTGTTGAATGTTGTCCATCAGTACGGGGGAAAATGGTAGAAAACAAAGGTGGTGGTTATGTATTGTGGTTTTCATGGGTTCCCTTAGCCTACCAAATGACCCTCTTTCTCACCAGAGTAGTAATGCCACATATCAATCTCATGAACCGCTAGATCACTGGAAGGATCTCTCCTTTTATTATAATTCACTTATCTGCGAAACCCATGTCTTAAAGACTTGATGTACTGTTAATGCTGAGGGAGAGAGGTGTGTGTGAGAGAGTAAATGGATAAGTTTAATAGGTTCATATTCCTTAGTGTTGGATTGGAAGTGAGCACATTACTCGTAGAATTGGGGATACTTTTATTTCTAAATTTTAGATCTAAATTTCAAATATGGCTTGGCAAAAACAACAATTTGTTTTTCTAGGTGAACCTATTTCAACATTTACATATAGGTGTAAGTCAAAATTTCCTTAGACTGATCCTAATTGTGATGGTTATGATCTAGATTGCAAGCTCTCTTAAGGATATTGATGAGTGGATTGAACAACATGAATGATGAATAAAGATGATAGTGTAGGGGTGTCTCTCTCTCAAGTGTCAAGCTCTCTTAAGGATATTGATGAGCAGATTGAACAACATGAATGATGAATAAGAATGATTGATAGGGGTCATATCCATGACCTATATAATTTGAAGTGTCAAGTTAGGAAGATATGAACTAGAACACTCGTAATTGACAAGGAATGACAAGTGATAAACTCGAGAAAGGTTTAAGAGTTTTAAATGTTTAAGTATAAAAATTGTATACTACTTGGTTTCTAGATCTTCAAAGGTAGATGAAATAGATCATGTGAAAGGTTGAGTCTTAGAGATTGATGAGCATACACCTAGAATGAAGAGTAGGAAGCTTGTATTCCAATGACTAGTTATGTATTGGATTAGATAAGCTAATCCTTCCAAGGGTGAATAATGATAACTGCCCGTGAGGGATAAATCGTTGGGGCTTAACCATTCTTTCATATAGGTGGATCAAGCATAATAGAAAACTTAAATAATGATGACCTAGTATTTACATGCTATTCGGTAACAGCAGTCCTTGAATGAATAAACAAAAGATATAAAGTGAAGTAAGGACCTTGGGTAAGGATCAAAATATATACAAAGTCAAGAATTTCAATTTTGATGTGATGATTTAAAGGCATGCTAGTAAGGCCAACAATATTTTAGTGTTGAAATTCACCAAATTTCACTATGGGGGAAAATAATGCATGACTAGGGATTGTGGTTCTAGATGATGAGTTTATGTGAAATTAAATAATGTATCGAGACAAGGAAAATAAATGAAAACTTTAGCATATTGATAGTGTGACTATGCATACCCTGTAAATTGTCAACCTTCTTGTTGAAAGAAGAGGAAATTATAATAAGGAAATGATTAGTATTTAGATGATCACATGACACCCATAGTACTAATGATCCTTTGTAGAGCTAGCTTGGGATGACAAACTTAACCCAGTAGATCCATGTGCTAGATGGATGTCTTGATGATAATTCTTGCATTAGATGTGATAACTGATATTCCTTGTATATATAATCATGAAGCATGAGAGATTCTTGTGTATCATGTGAAAAAAAAGGCCACGAATAATGATGTCTACATGGTTCCTTACAATTGACATCTAAATTATACCATATCGATGTTTCCTTCTCAAAATTGATCATTATCGATTGTTGGAATGAGGAGACTTTACCAATTGTGACAGGTTTCATATTTAATCTAATGTAGCTCTTATGAAGTGATTGACCAGGAACACAATGCATAAACATATAACCATATATCTAACCTATCTAAACTCCTATGGAAAGCATAAAAAAAATAAAAGTAGATATATCAAATAAGAGAGAGGAGACCAAATAATTTACATGGTAAAACCCCAGGGTGGGGAAACAATCATAGAAGTAATGAATTCTTATTCTTCAACAAAAATCTCCCAATTAAATCAATTAAAAAACACTCTCAAGTATATGGATGACTAGCCTAAGTACCCACAGGGTCCATGCTAATGATTAGTACCATAAGCCACTCTCACTTGATTAAAGACCAATTACTTTAATTTATAGTAACTAGGAGAAACTTGGCCCATTAATCATAAGGCACAATCAAGGGTGGAGATAAACCAATCCATTAAGGTTGATGCCAAGTTCATCAAAAGATACGGGAGAATTAGTGTTAAATAATGACCTATGAGTGTAGGTAATCATTACCTGAGAAATAGGGAACCACTAAATAACTCCCAAATTTATCTCCATGTGCACATGTACAATATTATAAAAGTCCAGTGAGACCATGTTACATGTATAAGTTCCTCACAAATTATGTTATAATGATCATCATTGTGACACTAAGTACAATATTACATCAAGCCGCTAGGAAACATTAAAAAACATTCTAACATAGATGACTCTACATGAATGAGACTATGCAAGCTTGTCTCAAGAACAAGTAGATCCCAAGAGAATGGATTTGATCATCATTAATTTTCTAGTGACGATTAGGAATCACATAGCATCAAATATCACTTACAACATCATCTATAAAATCCATAAAATGGGAGGCCATATAAGTATATGTCAATGTGTATGAGAAATCTATGTTTTGAATTAGTGTGGAAGTAAGAACAAAAAAAATGTATTGTACAACAAATGTTGCGATGTTTTTGAAAATGGGTCGAGTAGTATGAGGACCATTCAACCACTCCATTGAAATCCTAATTCAATCCATCATATGGAGCATTCAACAAAAAACATGGACACAATTCCCATAATGAACACAATTTTGCAAGAGATAGAAGGTGCGGATTGGATATTAAAATAACAAGTGTTCGTTAAGGGGGACTAAGAAGAATTAACTCTTAATTGTGATCAATGTAGTTGAAATTTTATGTATTAGACCTATGTTTTTATCTTCCAAATATTGTTGTATTGAAGAAGGTGATAGACAATACTTTCAAGTTATTTGCAATGGTTATGTGAATGTAGTTTTCTACAAGGTAATTTAGAAATGAAATTGTGGGGACTATGAGAGGTCAAAAGTAAGATCTATGAGATTGTTGTAGATGAATTCATCCCATAGCTAGGGTGGAATATTAACAAATTGGATTTGAAGAACAATACAATTCAATCCATAATATTAGCCTACAATATATTCTCTATAAATGCCATATGGTTATCAGGGCCTACCTGGTGTCAATGGTTTCTCGGAGGAGAGACCCCACATGTTGATCCTACTCCAATTTTCCTTGATTTGATCCAATCTTAATACTTACACACATGATAATAATAAACCTTCCTCAAACTAAAATTGGTCGTAGAAATAGGATTGCAATAACTAATTTAACTAACCAAATAGGAAAGCTAGAAACATAGCCAAACACTAAAAGAGATCAAACAATCAACATTAACACAGAGTTTGGGGAAGGGAAAGAAGAGAGATTCACTGCCAACACCTTCTATAGTCATCATCTATATTCCTTTGTCCCTAAGCCACTTAAGATTGCTTCAGGGCTCCAAATTTCTTTCATGCAATAGGATGAGGAAAACTAGGAGATTTGAGATCTCAAATACATGAAAAGGAAAGAATACTTGGATAGTAGGGGATTTCCAAGGACTGAAGGTCATAAAAAAATAGGGAAACAAAAATCTTTGATTTCTTTGACATAATAATATATGAATGATAGCTCTGCTATTTCCTTAGTGCTTACCCCTTCCTTCCATTTAGGCCTCATTTTATACCATTAAAATTTGGTTGAGATAGTTTGGAATGGGCTTCAAGAAGTTACATAAGTAGTTTTCATCAAAACCCCAATGAGGAGAACGTTATTTTCATGAATTTTATATTTTTTATCCACTTTTTTAGGCACATACACCTTTTTTGAGAAATAAGGGTGTGTACACACTCCTTTTGTGATTAGGAAGAGTATGTGGATTGCTAGGGATGCAATTTAGATAGTTTGCAAAGTGATCCAAATAATAAAAAAGAGTGTATAGTGGTCAATAATTCATCTCAGAGATGGAGGTGTCAAAATATGCAATAACATATGGCCCCTAACATGTGAGGTCAAAATGGGAGATGATGGTCGAAATACATTACAAAAAATGGAGGAAGTTGATGAGTGGGACTAGGTGGAGTTCACTGGAATTCAGATCAGGAAAATTCCTAGAATAGAGACCAAGGTTTAGATCACTCTCTTCCCAAGGAAATCATACCCATGCTTAGGTGTAGAAAAGAATGGTTGAAAAATCAAGTACACTGCAGATCGATGTGGTATATATAAAATGAAAGAATCACAACCATGAAAAAGATACATGGTGGGTCTCTGTTTCAATGTACATTAGGAGAATAACTGGAACTGTGAGATGAACAAATTGATCCTCCAAAAGTACCAATGTCATAAGGGTGAATGTTATTGTATTACAAAACTTGGGGATTGACATAAAGAGGGGATGATACTATGGCCCAAGGTCTTCAATCCAACCCGTCGAAGGTACAAATACTCACCATGTGAATAAACAAGATGATGTCAAATGTGAGAGGAACCATTTGATTACCATTCATTGATGTATACCATTAACAAATGTGATACAACCCATTGATAATGATAATGGGCGTTAAGGTAGCAAGTACATTATAGCAAGTGCAGATAGATGTGTTGTTGTTGAACACTTATATAGTCTATAAATTAAGGGACATTGATGTATTCCTATTGTTGAAAGCGAGGGAACCTTCCATTGATGACTATAAGCCCCAAGGTACTATGAAATCTCTAGATCCTGTCCCTAGAGAAAATGATTCAATGTCACTGGGAAGGGATTTGTTGGAAGGAGGGAATTGAGGAATCCCCCATCATCCGACATGAGCGAACATAAGGAAAATTATTTGAAGGTCTTGGACAAAGGATAGAAGAAAACACCACCAAAGACGTCTCTTACATGCATTAGATGGAAATAGAACATAAAAGAGACCCTCTGAGAAAAAATCGATAATGAAAGATGCAAACGGAGGCAAGGAATTCCATCAATGATGAAAATGGAAACCAGGGTAAAACACAAATTCCAATATGCGAATAGAGGTCTTTTTGTCAAACATATGGAAAACCACTCAATCAGTGACCATTGATGAAATGTCATCTGTTGAGTGTAAGGTAACATATGAATAATGAAAATACATCCAAGGTGCTATCCACTCTAGGTCGATCTCTTAGAGAACTGTGCCATAGTTGATAATATATGTCCCACTAGTTAGAAGTTGATGGGGATCTTCCACACTGGCATGAGTAAAGAACACAAATAATGATGTAACTAATAACAACTTGACAACTAGGAAGGATAACATGGGCCATTAAGAATTTAGAGGAATTGATGACATAGGATAAAGAAAACCCTTGAACATAAGCACGAAACAATGGTGAGTTGGGAAACATTTGACACAAGAAGGAATAGTAATATAAGTTTGCAACACATGAGACATCGAAAAAATATCCATATTAATTGGAAGAGTAACCAATCGAAGGATTAAAAATTTGAGATCAAGGTTTGACTCTTAAGGGAATATGAAAACCAAAATTATTGAGAAGGTGAATCAAAACTCGGCTCTTTGTTCAAGAGTGACTCAATTGAGGAATGCTGCCACAAAACAAATATCTTAATCCCCCCTCTGCCCCCCCCACCTCTCTTTCTTTTAAATATTTTTTTTTGTGTCTTTTTCATGTCAATAAACCTTGAAAAAGAAAAAAATAATGTTATAATATAGTGGAGGAAACGAGTTTCATAGGGAAAAAAAATATTTATGAGTGCACGAAACATACCTATGCAAGATGTAGGAAGGATATGCATGATATGGACACTCATTATGATGTTTCTCTAGGGATAAGGGTTCCAAGATGCAGAAGAAATAGATGCAAATTCAAGTGATTGAAGAGAATGCATAATAAATCAATGGAAAATGGTGAATTGTATTGGGCATTAGGTTCAAAAGTGCAAGTAGTGGCATGCAATGCAACATTACAAATTGAAATGAAAAATGTGGGGGCCCTATATAGAATGGATAGAAAAAGAAGTCATGTATCTTCAATGCAAAGTCATAACAGAGATAAGAGGGCTTACAAACCTATGAAAAAAATTAGCATGTGTGCCAAAATGGAAATAAAGGACACAACTAGGGCACCCATGATTGGTAGGCGCTACCATGCAATTTATGACACTTATAAATGACAAATAGGGCTTAGTGTTGCAATTCACTTGGGTCGATCCTAAGGAAAAAAATGGAACATGAAGCTAATAATGGACAATGCAAGGTGGAAAACCTAACGTATATTCCATTTTTGAGTCTGTTACCTATCAATTTGGATCAACATAGAAAATACCAAAGAAAATGTCTTCAAGGTCCTATATAGATGATAAAAAACACTAGTCTAGAAGTTAATAAATGAAATATGTAAACCTTTGATAAAAACTCATTCTATGGAATACAAAATTCGAAACAAAAAACCTTAAAAGTACAATATGGTAGAAAGCACCGCACAACCTTGCAACTTATGCATAATACTTCTTTTAGTAGAGCCACTTATGAGGTTTAGGCCAAAGATTTATTTCGTAGTCAACATATAAATTGTCTAGTTCACAAAGAAAGAATGACCGATGATACATATCTTCCCATGGTCTATCATTTGTAGTCATGTATTTAAGGATAAACTCATCCCAAGGCAATTCAACATCTAAGAAATCATGTGAATTGGGAGGATTGACGACCCATATGGGCAAAGTGAGTTGATCATATTCCATAAAATGAAGATTTTGATCAATTTTGGCAGAGTGTATTAGAAAATACTCTCAAATACTAGGGCTCGAGGACCTACAAACAATGAGATTAGATTCAAGAAGAAAATCACCATCCTTTCGGTCAATAGGGGAAAGAAAGGGATCCAACACCCCTATTGGATACATTATTAGAGATACTACACACCCACCTAGTATTTATTTTCCTAATTTTACTAGTCTATGTTGAGGGCACCCATGGTCTAAGATATTCTCTCCTAGACAAGGGAACCACATCCTCTTAAGTCATTACTCATTTGTACGTAAATTAGAATAGTGGAGTCAAGTCTTGCATGGAAACCTTGGTATTATCACCAAGTTTTGCATGCTCACCTTGGGATCATCACTAGGAGGGTGCACTCACCTTGGGATCATCACCAAGAGGGAAAAATTTAAATGCATGAGACTAGGAGGGTGTGCTCACCTTGGGATCATCACCAAGAGGGAACATTTGAAATGAATGGGACTAGGAGGGAGCACCGCATGTGCATGCATGAGATTCTCTCCACTTCACTTGTATAGACTAGTTAATTGATAACTGCATGATCGATTAACTAGGACTAGGTGGCAGTTCACTCTGGTTTCTGTCAGTGTGTGTCCACATCTCTCTAGATCACTACTATGGAACATTAGTTTCAGCATTTATATTATATCTATTGTAAATTATTCTCTCTTTATGTGTGGAATACAATTCTTTCATTCTTTCTCTCCAATTCTTCTCTTCTTCTCTCAACTTTGTAAGTTTCGTGTTCATTGTTTCTAGCTAGATTCTCTATGAAATTTTCACTATAATTTCACATGGTATCAGAGCCCACATGTGATAGGAAGAAGGAACACAAAATATCTATTTCAACTACAAAATATTGAAGCAACCACAAATTCCGAATTTCCATCATTAGGAATTCGTACGCCATACAATTACTTTGATTGAAAGCCTAAAGTTCTATTTGACCTAAAATGCAGAGGATTATATCAAATAACTATGGGAATCGAAGAAGAGCCCAATTCCACTAATGAAAAATATCATTTTCTCAATAGACAAGATATGGAATTCAAACTTATTCGCCTGTCGATTTCTTCCGAATTAATACTTCATGTTGAATCATTCCCAACTCTAGGCGAAGTATGGACCAAGTTTAAGGTCCTATTTGGAAATAAGGATAATCATGAAGAATGAATTCCAGATAATGCCAATATAAATCCCACAAAAAATCCACTGGAAGAACAAGCTTCTCAACTTCCTCTTGAAGCAGATTTCAGAGTTGAAGAAAGTCCCTTGCATGCATCTTAGGAACATGAAGAAACTTGTTTGCTTCATCTTGAAGTAGATCACAAAGATGATACATCCTATCATTCAAATCATATTTCAGATATGATTTATGAATTTGATATGAAATTACATGAGCATTCATGTGCTGATCTAGAACTAACACCCAAATGGGCACAATCCATCCTACCACCAGCCAATGATCTTGCAGATGATTCTGTTGATCCTAGAAGGACAAGATCCCAATTTTAGGGATCTCCACATGCTTTCACATCCACAAAACAAGTAATTCCCATGCATTTCTACATGGTTCTAGAATCTAACCCTCATGCCTATGTAGAGGCTGAAGGGAATCCATATTTGAAAACTTCCAAGAATGAAGGGGATTTTGATCTTCTTCCTTCCAATCAGAGCAAGTGGATAGATATGAACATTTCAATAGTGAATTCACTTCATCATATCTATACATACATCTACATATTCATAAAAAACTTCACCGAGCATAAACTTGCACATTTGCGAGGTCTCCTTGGAATGAAGAACTCAAGTGCAAATAAGCAGTCCTAATCAACATTGTATTTTGAGGGGGGGTTTTTGTTCCCATGTGGTTTTCCATCTTTCCTCTTTTTCCATTTTATATGTTTATAAGATGCATTGTAAAATGGGTAACCAACATGGATTCTTTCTAGGATCCATTCATTATGTACTTCTAATAGTGTTAAG
>ML782516.1:374603-386073 GCA_009831015.1 Picea engelmannii
TATAGGATCCAATGACATCCAAAACCCTAACCCAATGACCTGGATTAGTCAACAACCCTAATTCCTTAACCGAAAATAGAAAACCATTGAAAAAAACCATGTGCCAAAAAACCGCTCAACAATGGACACAAAAATCAAGGCAACACAAAAAACGAGGCAAAAATGTGACATGTTTAACTCAAGTGCAAGTTGGTGAAGAATATCCTTAGGATTCGATCTTTTTGAGCAAATTATTACTACACCCTTGAAACAAGGATAATTTTAAGGATGGAAATTTATCTGAGAAAGTGGAAACCTTGGCGAATCTTACTAGTCCTTAATATGCAAACTATAAAATGTTTGGCGGTAGTTTTGTAAAATATTCAAATTTCTAAGGATATTTATATTTTCTATAAAATTTGGGCTATTTTCATGGTAAAATAATTTAATTTTATAGAATTTGGGTGAATCTCTTTTAGAGAAAATGAAAATTGGATGTTTTTTTTTTTGGGAAAAAGCATGGAAAATTAGCCCATGGATAATATATAGCCCCCAAATTTTCCCTACCTTGAAAATACATAAGTTCATCAAAATAACAAATTAGACCAAGGAATAGAAAATAATTCAATATTCAATCATTTCAAATAAGCAACTCACAAATCCCAATAGGTTTATATTAATCATATTCAAAGTAGGCCTTAATTTACAAGAAGGGGTCATATGATTTATAAAATGGGCCTCAAAGTTCAACAATTTGAAGGCCCATCACCAAGCACAATGATGCTTGATATTAGATCTTAATTTCACCTCTACGCATTTGCAAATTGCATTTTATTTATGAGCTAACCATGTTTCTTTGGTTGCAGGTACTCTTTTCTACATCCATACAATAAAAAAAAATGAGTCATATTAATTACATTAACAAGATATACCAATGGAAACATGATTGGATATGCCACCTGTACATCATTGTAATCACATATAACAAGGTCACTGAAAATATGAAATCATGTCAAAACACAAGCTGACAATAGTGTTGTGTGAAACATGCCATCATTTCCAAGAAAATGTAGTGGTGAATCCCGATATCATGCATGTAGTACCTCTATAATCAACATAAACATATCAAAAACATCATAGAGTACACCATTAATCAAAACTCGTCAACAAATGAAATAGACATAAATGGACTATCAATCAACAACCTATATAAATTTCTTCACCACCGTGCACACCAGGAGGATACCCCATAGTGTCATTATGGGGTTTGAGCTAAATGATAGTAAGCTAGTGTGATATTAACACTCATTTAGGGTTCTAGGAATGAGTAAAAATTTCAATAGGAATCTTTGTTACGACACTTCACAATTTTTTCAATGTTAACCATTTCTAAGGTCAACATTAGTCACATTAGTAGATGTTTACAACGTGGTTCTTAACATCCTATAGGAATATGAATGGAATTTAGTTGTGGTGCTATGTGGCTATGTAATGGATGAGATATAGATTCACACTTATAGGGGTATCAATCCAACTTGTGGATTCCCCAAATTATCTTATTTGGGAGGATAACAAAATGGGATGAATTTAGATATTCAAGTTGTGATATCAAGTGATTTATTTTAGTGATAGAAAATTATGTGGAAACTTCAAACTCCTCAAAATGTAATGATATTTATATCTCTCTGTTTTTTGAACAAGGCTCAAACCCAGGACAAAATTGAAAATATGTTTTCTCTAATATTACCCCCCACCCCCACCCCACCCTCACCCTCATATATATGAGGGTGGGGGTGGGAGGAATATTAGAGAAAATATAAAATTGAAAACATGAGTTGGAAAGACCTTAGCATATTTTATATATCTAGAAAAATAGAGACTCTATATGCCATTTATTTTTAAAATTCCATTTTATTCATAAGGCTTGGTCTATTGTGAAGAGATTGACGAACGTAAAAGGGAGCTAGGAAATCCCTTTGATGGACCTAGTGTTGGAAGCATAAATGGATGATAATTATATATTGAAGGAACACCCTTCCCTCCCTCCTTTTTTTCTCTAGGATATTTGGATAGTGAGTAACAAAACCCTATTCAAGGGACCTCACATCACCCCTATACATTTGTTTTATAAAATAAAATCCTCTTGTAGAATTTGGAAGTTCCCTCTAAAAGGAAAGAAGGAAATACAAATAAATTGTTTTATATGGACAATGATATCACTTAGGGGATTTTTTATGGGGTTTCTTAGGGAAATCCTAAAAGATGTGGGGTTTTTGTGAGTGACAATTTATCTTTATGAGTCCCAATGGTGGACACTATAATATGCTCTTATTTGGGGATAAAATAATTTTTGATAGATTCAAGTGATTTATATTTTGATGGAAGTTGCTATAGAGCTGGGTATTGACACAATGAAAGTGGTTGGAGACTATATATTGGTGATCCAATGGTTGAATGACAACTCTTCTAATTAGAATCTTAGCATATGTGAACATATTATACTAGGAATGGAGACCACTCCTCATTTTTAATAGATCTCATTTAATTATACTATGTGAGAGAAAATGAAATGATAGATCTATTTTCCAAGAAGGCTATGTACTCTTAGGTTGGTTCCTCACATATGGGATTATATATTAATGTTTCATATCAAGCTCAACCCCCAAGAAGGATATTCACATGAGCCGAGGTTTGTGGCTATATATTTATGATATGTAAACTACCATGGATATTCCACTGGAAAAAATCGTCACAACATATGTGTTGATGTTTGAGTCTATTTAGACCAAAACAACAACATCACGGGGATATAAATCCCCTTACATTTTTATAGAGGTGGTAATCCTCTTTAAGTTTTTCTAAAATATTTTCTTTGAATTATTTAGGGATAATATATATATAAATGGGAGAGTGCTATATATCAAAATCCAAAATATTTATCGCTCAATTAAGGTAAAAATGATAAATATACACCAACAGTTCCTGAGAAAAGGACAAGGAACCTTCATTCATAAAATATAAAATTGGAAGAAATACTATATATAAGTTATATATTATAGGAAATGGAAAACAAATATCACATTCATCACATTCATAAAATATTGTTGATCACATTTATAGGAAGAAAAATAATGGCTCATATATCAGAGAACCTTAAAATAGTTCTTCATTGAAATCAAAATAAGATTTTGATGAGTCAATTTCAAAATTTTTATCCTAAAGAGTTCAAATATACATTCAAAATTAACCCCGAATTGGTTCTCTGGGATTTTTTCAAAAATAACAAAGTCTTTATAGTCTGATGAAAAATTAAAGCGTTTGTACAAAAGGATTGGGATTGGGGCTCCCATGGACCATAAAATAAAAGAAGAGGAGAATGGAGTTGCTGAATCAAATCAAGAGAAAGTATGGACTTGTGATGCAGACCCCCCTTCTCTCCTAAGGGGATGCGTGACCTTCCGGTCAAGGATCTTCGATTCCGAGATGAATCGGCTCTCTGAAACCTCAGTGGTCTCACTTACGATTTAACACAAGCTCTTTCAATCCTCTAGTGCAGGTTCTATGGCACTCACGACCTCTTTTTTCACGATGTTGTACTCTCGAAATTTAGGCGCTAGCTCCTCTCTCCTTATCCCTCTCCCGCACGTTACCTGAAGCTATGACCTCACGTAAACATGTGATTCTGGAGAGACCAAAAGTGGTTTGAGACCACATCACTTTTCTCCCTGCAATTCACCTCCAGCTTCCACGTATCCCTTTGCTGATACTGTGGTTTCAATTGCGTCCCGCTCTCAAAATTTTAAATCTTGAGCACTTTCGGTCCCCACAATTGAGCGTGACCGTTGATCTTGTGATCTCGGGTGGGGATTCTTTATCAATGACTGAGATTTATTCGCCAATACAGGCTTCAGATTTTTCAACTCTCAAACCTTACTTTATCCACAATACTTTCACCCAGAGCTCACGATCTACTGACGCGTGTCTCCTGCAGATCGACGACTGTGATTACTTCAGGTCTTCGGACTTCGAAAAACTCAACCCTCAACTTTCACCTTCTCTCTAAGTGCGTGGATTCCTACCGCGTGTCCTCCTGAATTAGACGAATAAGATTCACTTTGGGTCTTCACTCAGAGTCCATGGATTTTCACCACGTTTCCTCCTTAATCCGACAGCTATGTCTTACTTCGGGTCTCTACCCGAAGTCCACAGATTTATGCCGCGTGTCCTTCTGAATTGGACGACTAAGATTCACTTCGGATTTCTGGGGTTCGAAGATCTCAATTCTCAACTTCTCCCTGCTCGATTTTTCCTGGAGCGTTCTATCCGGAGTACACAATCGGTTGACGTGTGTCCTCCTACAGATCGACGGTCCCCAACTACTTTGGCTATTCGGACTTCGGGAGTTTCAACACTCCACCTTAACTTCCTCCTGAAAATCATGATATGTCGCCACACGTCTCTTTGGATTTGACGATCCAGATTCACTTCGGATTTCGGGTTTCATGAGTTTCAATTCTCAACTGAAATCCTCGAAGTGATTTTTTTTTCCGAAGCTTCAGATTTGTTGACACGTACTCCCCCTGACGATCAACGATCATGATTTACTTCAACGATTTTGCCTCCTTGTCCATAAACTTCCGAAGTTATGGATATCGTGCCACCTGTCCCCCTTGACGATGGACAGTCCCTAATCACTTCGGGACTTTGGAAATCTGCTCTACTCTATGCTTCAAGAGACTTAAAGCTCATGCACCTTGCCCAGATCCAACGATATGGAACGATCCCCGCTCCCTCTTGGGTGGATCTTAGCCGGTGACTCGTGAAACCTTCAGAGCTTCACTCCCTTGGATATTTCTCCCGCTACCTCTCTTGAGATTTCTCCTTCGAACCCTTTGACTCCTTAGAGGGATACTTCGACACTTAGTCAAATTTTGGGCCTGTGCACTCCTTGCAACAAATTCTTATGCAATACTTAGGTTTTTGCGGGCGATTGTGCACACCTTACAACAATCACTTTGCACTCCTTGCAAAGAGAATTTTATGCTATCTCTTCTGAGCTTATGAGTCGAAACAGACTCTGTCACTCCTTGCAAAGAGAAGTTCACACTATCTCTTCTGAGCTTATGAGTCGAAGAAGACTCTGTCACTCCTTGCAGTAAATTCTCACGCAAGACTTAAGTTCTTGCAGACGACTGTGCATGCCTTGCAACAGTCACTTTGCACTCCTTGCAAAGGGAAGTTTCATGTTATCTCTTCTAAGCTTCTGAGTTGAGACAGACTCTGTCGACACACTCCTTGAGGACTGTATGCACACCTTGCATGAACTCAATGAAGAGAATTATTGAAACTTATCTAAAACACTTCACAGTTTCATATACTCAATAATATAACTCATTCATTCACAAAAACAACAATAACAGGGAATTGTAAATAGTAGCAACACCATGCATTTGATCAATTTTCCTTTGTTATATTCATTCAAAAGTAAATGGCTACAACTATGATAAACAACAAAAAAATTCAGCAACAACTAAATCACAACAAACTCCTACTAACTTGCAATAGCCTCATTTGAGTGTACAAAACCTCTATTTATCTCAGAGGGTTCTTAGGGTTCCCTCCGGCTACTTGTCTACTCGAAAACCAAAACCTAACTTCTACCTAAGTTCCATTACATTCAATACTAGGAGTGAAACTCCCAGATCACTCGTGATCATTAACCTCCCAAGCGTTTGATCTTCTTCCATTTTTCAATCAGTTCCAAAATATTTGCAGGAAACGCCAACATTTAAGATTTTGAAATGATTCAAAGGTGTTGAGCCGTCCTGCCATGCATGCTTGCTAGATATTCTCCTACATCATACTCCCCTGGACAAAAATTCATGGACTCCCATCCATGAGCTCCTGTACCGACTTACCATGCTTCTGGAGATCAACTTCATTTTCCCAATTGGCATCTTCTATTGGGTGTCCCTTCTACTTGACCAAATATTCAAAATAGGTCTTCCTCCTGGTCTTCTTTCCAATTCTCTGATCAACGATCTTATCCATCTATGGTTTTTCTGCTATAGGAATTTGTTTCTCCCACTGAATCTTCTCTTGATATTCTGATCTTTCTCTATCATTTTCCCTGTAAGGATACAAGTCTGATATGTTGAATATGGGTGATATGTCCACATCATCTGGTAGCTCAATCTCATAGGCATTTGCATCAAAATCTCTTACGATTTTACATGGTCCTATCTTCTTCATCTTCAACTTGTTATATGTTCCTCTTGGGAACCTTTCTTTCCTAAGATGTGCCAAAACCTAATCTCCTACTTCAAATTGAAGCTCTCTGCGATGTTAATCAACTCTGCGCTTGTACTCTTGGCTAGAGTTCTACAACTTCTCTCTGATTTGGCTATGGAGCTTCTGCATTTCTGCAACAAAATATTCTTCTCCAACATTTATGATCTCACTATGTTCCAAGTCTCTCAACTCAACTACTCCTCTTGGCTGCATTCCATACAATATTTGGAATGGGCTCTTTCCAGTGCTCCTGTTTGGTGAGTCATTGTATGCAAATTATTCTTGTGGTAGAGTCTGATCCCACTGATTATGATGCTCAGTGACCAGAATCCTCAATAAGTTTCCCAAACTTCGATTAACCACCTCAGTCTATCCATCTGTCTGAGGGTGATAAGATGAGATGAAGGAAAAATCTATCCCCAACTTCTTCCACAACGTTCTCCAGAAATGGCCAACAAATTTGGTATCTCTATCTTAGAAAATACTTTTGGGTAATCCATGAAGACAAACAACTTTCTTGAAAAATAAATTCGCAACATGTGTTGCATCACTAGTCTTTTGGCATGGGATAAAGTGTGCCATCTTTGAAAATCTATCCACCACCAAAAATATGGAATCACATCCTCTTTGTGTTCTTGGTAGTCCCAACAAAAAATCCATGCTTATTGCATCCCAAGGCCTCTCGGGTATCGGAAATGGTTGATACAATCCAATGTTCTATCTTTTTCCCTTTGCATGTTGGCCGATTCTACATCTGTTCACAAATTTTATCACTTCTGTCCTCATACCTGGCTAATAGTATGAACTACTCAACTATGCAATTGTTTTATCATGGATGAAATGTCCATCCAATCCTCCACTATGATTTTCCTTCAAAAGGTTATCCCTCATTGAGAATTTTGGTATGCACAAATGATTTCCCTTGAACAACAATCCCTCTTGAATCATATACTTCGCCCACTGGCTCCTGTCTCTTAGCACAGGATTTGCACATGCTTCATATGCTTCCTTGAAATCTGGATCATCACCATAAATTTCCTTAAGGTGTTCAAACCCCAAGGTCTTCACTTGAAATTCCTGCAGAATCAAACATCTCCTGCTTGCTTAGTGCATCAACAAATTTGTTAGCACTTCCAACAATATTTTTTATGACAAAAGTAAAATTCTCATAAATTCAATCCACTTTGCATGCCTTTGATTCAATTTTTCTTGTCTAGTTATGAATTGTAAAGCTTGGTTATCGATGTACAAGACAAATTCCTTTGGAACAAGGTAGTGCCTCCATTTCTTGAAGGCTTGAATTATGGCATAGAATTTTTTATCATATGTGGAGTACTTTATCTTAGTCTCATTCAACTTCTCACTGAAATATGCAACTGGTTTATTATCGTGGCTCAAGACTGCTCCAATTGCAACTCCACTTGCATCACATCTCACTTGAAATGTCTTCTCAAAATTTGGTAAGACTAGAATTGGTCGTTCTATTATCTTCTCCTTCAATATATTGAAGCTCCTCTCAGCCTCCTCTGTCCATTTAAAATACTTGTGCCTCTTCTTCACTGTATCCATCATAGATGCACATATTCCACTAAAATCTCTGATGAAATTCCTATAGAAACTTGCTAATCCATGGAAGATTCTCACTTCAAACATACTCCTTTGTGATGACCATTCTTTGATTGCTTTCACCTTCTCTGGATCCATCTTCAATTCATTTGAAGGGATCACAAAACCCAAGTAAATGAGCTCTGTCTTCATAAAAGAGGACTTCTTCAGAGTTATCAACAACTTCTCCTACTGTAGTCTCCTCATCACTAATGTCAGATGTCTCAAATGATCCTCTTTAGTCTTGCTAAAGACCAGTATATCATCCAGATATACAACCACACACTTGCCAATGAAATATTTTAGTATTTCATTCATCAACCTCATAACAATACTTGGGGAATTTGTTAATCCAAATGGCATAACAAGACACTCATACAACCCTTCATTTGTCTTAAAGGCTGTTTTCCACTCATCACCTTCTCTCATCCTTATCTGGTGATATCCACTTTTCATATCTATCTTAGAAAATAATTTTTCCCTACTTAAACAATCCATTAAGTCATCCATTCTTGGCAAAGGAAATCTATACCTGATGGTGATCTTGTTTATGGCTCTCGAGCCTATACACATTCTCCACCCTCCACCATTCTTTGGACTCAACACAGTTGATACTACACATGGACTCAAGCTTTCTCTGACCAAACCCTTGTCTGGCAATTCCTAGACTTGGTTCTTTACCTCCTCATTCTCTTGAGGAGTCAATCTGTATGATGCTTTGTTTGGCTTAATTTCTCCTTGTATCAAATCAATATGATGGCTAATACTTCTGATGGGTGGTAATGAGTTAGGCATCTCATCCACCACTATGTCAACAAAATTATCCAACAACTCTTGAACTTCTTCAGGAAAATCATCCATCGAAGTACTTGTAAGGATAACTCTGGGTTTCCTCACCACAACAAACTGCATCTCCTATTCCTTCTTGACTTCTCTCAGGATTTCCTTCCCACTCATGAGAAGTATGCTTGTGCTGCCTTCCTCTTTCACTTTCTTCTCCTCTATCGGCAACAACATGTGTGTCCTACCATTCTTTTCCAAGGTGTATGTATTTTTCCTCCCATCATGAATGACATTTCTGTCAAACGTCCATGGTCATCCCAAAAAAACATGACATACATCCATGGGAATCACATCACAAAAAATTTCATCTCTATATCCTCCTATCTTAAATTCAATGAGGCATTGTTTAGTGACCATTACCTGGTGTCCTTTCTACAACCATGAGACTTTGTATGGATTTGGATGTGAAGTTGTCTCCAACTCCAATTTATCCACCATCTCTGTGGATACTAAGTTATCAGTGCTTCCACTGTCAATTATCACCTTGCATACCCTGTCTTTAGTCTTGCAAGTTGTTCTGAATAGACTGTTCCTATGCACTGGCTTTTCAATTTTTGACTCTGGTTTTAAGAGAACCTTCCTCAACATCAGGGATGTTCCATCCTCTGCAGCTTCTACTTCAACATTCCTTTTTTGAGCTTCAGAAATGTGAGCTTCACCTCCTCCTTCTTTCTTTTTCTTGGGACATTCCCAAGACATATGTCCTATCTTTCCACATGTATAACACCTTACTTCTCCTCCTATTCTTCTTCCTCTTCCTATAGAATAACTTCTTCCCCCACCTTGTCTTCCTTGAGAACTTCCTCCTCGTTATGAGTGACTGTGCAGTTTCTCAGTCCCATCTTTGGGTTTCTATGACTTATCATTGTTAACTCCCTTGCCTTTTCTTGGGCTTCTACCTCTGTTTCATTGACTCTATTTCCTGGCCAACTTCTCCTCTGCCTTCAGAGAAATATGATAAGCATCCTCTACCATCCTTACCGACATCATGCTGATCTCATCCTGGATTTCATAGCTCAGGCCATTTATATATCTGAAAACCTTTTCTTCATCTTCCTCTCTTTTTCCAGCCCTGATATTCATCTTGTAGAACTCCTCCGTGTACTCTTTTACTGTCATACCCTTCTGTCTCAGGTTCTACAACTTCCTGAACAAATTTATCTGATAATCTTTGGGCATGAATTTAGCCTTCAAATTGGCTACCATTCTATCCCAATTCTTTATCTTCTGTTTGCCTTTGCTTCTCCTTTCAGCCCACAGTTCATCCCACCACAATGTTGCATGTCCTTTTAGTCCGGTGACATCATGTATCACCTTTTTCTCCTCATCGACATCTTCATAATCGAAATATTTGTCCATGGATATTATCCAACAGGTCTTCAACATTGAAATTGCCTTCATACATTAGGATGTATACTGTGGCTCTAGCTCCCAATTTAACAACCACTCTCAACAAACATTCCTCAACAACATTTTCCCCTGCAGCTTCTTCGACTTCTACTTCTTCACTCTTTGAATCACTGATGTCCCCAGCATTAGGTTCCCTCCTCTACGCTGCCTCCATTGCCTCTAAAATTGCACGAAGCTCTCTCATTTCTCTTTCCATAGCACGATTGGCTAAAGGTGGCTCCACATGTCTCCTTGATGGAATTGTGATGACTGTCTCTCACACACAGAGTACACCTTCAAGCTCTTCTTCATTTCCTGAAAACAATTTCACGTGTTGATACCACTTGATGTAGAACCCCCTTCTCTTCTAAGGGGATACGCGACCTCTCAATCAAGAATATTCGATTCCGAGCTGAATCGTATCTCTGAAACCTCACTGGTCTCACTTATTATTTAACACATGCCCTTTCAGTCCTTTGGTGCAGGTTCTATGGAACTTGCGACCTTTTCTTTAACGATGCTGTACTCTCAAAATTCAGGTGTTAGCTCCTCTCTCCTTAGCCCTCTGCCACATGTGACCTCGAGCTATGACCTCACGTAAAAAAAAAATTGTGGAGCGGCCAAAAATGGTTTGAGACCACACTACGTTTCTTCTCGCAATTCACCTCTAGCTGCCACATATCTCTTTGCTGATACCATGGTTTCAATTGTGGCCCGCTCTCAAAATTTTAAATCTCAAGCACTTTTGGTCCCTGCAATTGAGCGTGACTGTTGATCTCATGATATCGGGTGGGGATTCTCTATCAATGAATGAGGTTTCTTCGCCAATCTAGGATTCAAAGTGTTCAACTCTCAAACCTTACTTTATCGACACCGCTTTCACTTGGATCTCACGATCTACTAACGCATGTCTCCCGTAGATCGACAGTTGTGATTCCTTCAGGTCTTCGGACTTCAGAAAACGCAATCCTCAACTTTCACCTTCTCTCGAAGTGCATGGATTCCTACCACGTGTCCTCCTGAATTAGATGACTAAGATTCACCTTGGGGCTTCACCCAGAATCTACAGATTTTCACTGCGTTTCCTCCTTAATTCGACGACTATGTCTTACTTCGGGTCTCTACCCGGAGTCCACAGATTTATGCCGCATGTCCTTATGAATTAGATGACTAAGATTCACTTCGGATTTCTGGGGTTCAAATATCTCAATTCTCAACTTCTCCCTGCTCGATTTTTCCCGGAGTGTTCTATCTGGAGTACACAATCGGTTGACGCATGTCCTCCTACAGATCGATGGTCTCCAACTACTTCGGCTATTCGAACTTCGGGAGTTTCAAAACTCCACCTTAACTTCCTCCTGAA
>ML782516.1:401531-428468 GCA_009831015.1 Picea engelmannii
AAATTATTATTTAAATGATAAAGTAAAGTGAAAAATTCAATAAGGATTATTTAAATAATAAAGTGAAGTGACAAAATCAAAGAAGATTATTTAAATGATAGAGTGAGGTGATAAAGTCAAGGAGGAATATTTAAATGATAAAGTAATGGATAAATTTTTAATTATGGAAAATGGTTAACCCTAAAAATGAGAAAAATAGGTTAAGTGACCTATAAATGGGTTAAGTGATCTAGAAATGGGTTAAGTGACCTAGAAATGGGTTAAGTGACCTAGAAAATGCTTCTAAGGAAGATATTTGGAGAGTATAAATAAGAGGCAAGGCTCTCTCATTTTACATCACACTTGAGAATATTGAATATATATAGGTGATTGAGGTAACCAAATGATATCTAATCCAAATTTTAGAGGGAAGGCGAAGAAGAGACGACCAAAATTCAAGGGAGGATAAATTCTTTTGATGGTGCTTTCTAAGGTATGTTATTTACATGTCATCTCGCCATTTTTGCAATAACTGTTTTTGTAGAATGATTCAGACTGTGAAATTGATAGGCCATTGAGGAAACATATCTAAGTATCTGAGGTAAAAAAATTAGATTGTGGGTAATTTTATTTTTGGAGTTACACTCCGTGGAAAATAGGGTTTGTGGCTAGTCCTGAAACTAGTCTAAAACAAGTGTTTCGGGTAAAAATGTCATAAATTCTTCATAAATGATCAAAATTCAGTAAGACCAAATGTCTTGGTTATAGTACAGTCTATATTATTCTATGTAACATTTTCAGATCCACTCAACACATATTTTATGCGGGGAACTCTCTACAAGTTCTCTATCTAGAATAAGCCATAATTCAACAAGGTATGCCATATTTGCTATAACTCCTTTTCCGAAAGGTTCCTAGTAGTGAAACCTAGAGTAATTACATAAAACACACTGAAGAACATTGTGTACTATTTTCAGATCTTTATTCATTTCAGTTACATAGTTATGATTATTTCAAGTTAGGGTTGTTGACTAATCCAAAACTAGTCATGTGAGACCCAATAAAATTTTGATGAAAATGCTAGTCTCTTGTTGTTAAAGTTAAGGAAGGTTTGTAGGTATGTGATCATATACAACAGGTCTATTACAGAGTTACAAATCAGATTTGGATGATGAAATTGATGAGGGATTTTGGTTGAGGTACATGTTGGGTACATGGTTGAGACAAGTAGTTGATGAGTTTGTACATACATGAGGTGTATAGTGGATGATGTTGGTACATCTTGATGAGTCATAGTTTATGAGTAGTTGATACATGATTGGTACATACTAGGTACATGGTTGGAGGCACTTGTTTTAGTATTGTTGACACATGGTTTATTGATGATGTAGCATACTTGTATTATTAGAAGAACATATTGATCTTGGTGATGATTATGAGTTGTTGTGTTATGCTTGGTTGATGCACATATTTAAGAGTTTTCTTAGTGATTGAAATTGGTGAATAGATCTGATTTGGTTGATAAGATTGATGAGACATGTTCTTGTGATAGGTTGTTTGGACAAGTTGTTGTGACAAGTTATTTGTATAGGTTTGGTGCATGGTTGATGCACTTGTTCATGGTACAGGTTGGTGCATGGTTGATTCACTTGTTTATGGTACAGGTTAATTATAGGTTGTTTGGTACATGTTGGTGCATGGTTGAAGCACTTGTTTATGGTACAAGTTGATTACAGGTTGAGGTACAGGTTGGTGCATGGTTGATGCACTTGTTTATGGTACATTATGATTGCAGGTTGATTGGTACAGGGTTACAACAATATATCTCACAGTGATAGTGTGATAGTGGTTCCATCATTCTATTTATAGATCAATGTGGTTGGATGGGGAAAGGATAGGTGGTTGTAGTCGGAGAACATAGGGGGTTGTAGCCTCCCTCTGGTTGTAGCCAGAGAATTGGGGAGTTGGAGCTTCCCTTAGGTTGTAGACTAAGAAACTAGGGGGTTGGAGCCTCCTTCCAGTTGCGGCTGGAAAAAAAAGGAAGCTAGTGCTTCCAATGAATGTAATTATTCAATACATATAAGAAAAAACATTCCATGGTTTTCTCACTCTTTGGGTTTCCATGTAAAAAAATGGTGTACTGTGTATGTGTATGATTGCTCATTTGTTCATTGCTTATTTACTCTGTTGTTATTGGATGATAATGATACATTGATATAACACTTGGATTATATGGTTAAAAAGGATTAAATTTCTCTATTACTGATTCACCCCCCTCTCAGTAATTCAACAATTGGTATCATAGCCGATTCCTTCAGGAAACCGTTTAACCACTGGAAGGAGATCATGTGTTATTCTGAGAATGGAGTACCAATGTTTAATGGTCAGAATGGTTTTAAGTATGAGATGTGGGGCATAAGGACGGAAGTATTTTTACAGGCATAAGGAAATTATATTTGGCTATCAGTTGTTACAGGATATGATAGTTCAAAAAAGGGAAAAGACTACAACCAAGAATGAATTGAGGAAGAATAACAAAATAGCAATGGATTTCGTCTGGGAAGGATTACCTAATCTGGTAAGAGAAAAGGTTGGTAAATGTTCATCAACAAAAGAACTTTGGGATAAGTTACATGACATATATTATTCACCCATCATAGATTCAGAAAATGTCAAAGAAGATGTAGATTCAAATCAATAAGAATTATGTTCACCATGTCAAGTAGATTCACAAGATGAAGAGTACATAATCACTAGAGGTATGTTGTTTTGTTTTAATTGTGAAAAATGTGGATATATTGAAATAGAATGCCATGAAGGAAATGAGACAGAAAAAATAATTGAAAAGGAAGACAATTATGAAAAATAATTGATTAGTGCTTATATGAACTAAGAGAAGAAAACAATTCAATCAAGAAAGAATTGATGAAAAAAAAGGAAAGTTTTCACATTTTTGAAGAAACCAAACAGGTCATCGAGAAGTTAAGAAATCATATAGAAGAATCCAGAAAGATCGAAGAAAATCTTGAATATAAAAAATAGTGTTTGGAAACCAACGTAGCAACGCAGAAGGAAGAATCAGAAATGAGAGAGAAGATATTGGCAGATCATCTTAATGAAATAACTAACAATCTAAACCATCTTGAGGCAGAGTTTGGTCAAGAAGAGAAAGGACTTGAAGAAGAAATAATCACATTAAAAATTCAACTTGAAGAAGTGAAAAGAACAAAAGAAGTCATGAAGTCTTAGATAATGAAGAAAGAAGAAGAGGTTGAGAAGATTGAAGAAGAAGTTGTCACATTGCGAAGTAAAATTGTCAAGCTCAATAAGAACGTTGAAGAGACAAAAACATCGACATCAATTATAGAGAATGAAGAGAAGCACTCTAGGTTGCTAGAAAAGAAGAATGAAGAAAACATAAAGAGTTATGCAGAAGTACTCAAAGGAAGGAATCATGGTCAACCAAAATCTAAGAAAACTATTGAAGATACATCTTGAAGAATACCATCCATGTTCAAGCCATAAAGAAGCTTCAATCATGATCATGATCAGTTAAAGAAAAAATTCAGAAGGACTACACTATAAAGAAAATCATTCACTCCCAGGTATGCAAATTTATTTTATGGTCATTGTTTTTATTGTACTAAATTTGGACTTAAGGTTGCAGATTGCAGGGATTATAAAATAAATGTTCAAGCAAGAAGTGCCTATGTGGTTGCACGTAACAATGAGTGTTACAAATGTCATAACTATGGACACATAGCTAGTGATTGTAGAAGAATGATCGATGCTTCCATGAAAGAGAATACTGATATCAGATATAAGAAAGTATGGATAAGAAAACATGAAGAAAAAGTGAAAAAAGACCATGTACCAGAGATCGCAAGATTGACAATAAAACGAGATGAAGAAAATTCTACAGAGAAAAATAAATATGCTAGATACATAAAGGTTTGGAAAATAACTGAAAGAAAGGAAGGATAGGTAAATAAGGAACATGTTCAAGAGATTGTACTTTCAGGCATTGTAATGAAAGATGAATCCACAGACAGAAAGAAAGAAGTCAGAGCTCAAAGAAATAATGAATCTACCAATGAAGATGATGATGAATCTACCAATGAAGATGATGATGAATACACATCAGAGAAGGATTTGTTCTACGCCATCCGACTTAGATACTCCAAAGTAATATGAATATTAGATAGGGGGAGTCTATGCGATAGCTGTGATAGACCAAAGAACCATCCTTCGAGCATATTACAGAGTTTGAGAAGACAGATTCAGAGCAATCAGTTAGTAGAAGTACAGTTTGATAGATTAATCAAGACTTCATGATAGTATAGTGATAAATGGGTTAGCATTATGGACAGTTGCACAAGTAGAGTATTGGATAGTATGGATAGATATGGATTCATAAGAACACTTAGCAGGTTTGGATAGATATATTGTAGTGGATGAGAGAATGGATTCATAAATTGGTTTAGAGATTGGTTCAGAGATAAAGGGACATTATCATAATGGATGATAATTACACAAGAAATGGCTCGAACAATGATAATGGATTCCAAATTGAAAGATATTTTTTGGACACATGCAATGCATACATCAGTTCACATTCAAAATGGAGTAATGCTAAAAAACAACAATGACAAAACTGCCTACGAACTATGTAAAGGAAGTGTAGACAACAACCTCTACATCAAGGTAACTCAAGGTAATATTTTATTAATTGAAATTTATGTTGATGATATGGTTTTGGAAGTACTAATGACAGGTTAAACAAGAATTTGCAAAGGATATGCTGAATTAATTTGAAATGTCATTACTTGGATAACTATCCTTCTTTTTGGGTCTTTAGATATGTCAAATAAACCAAGGAATTTTTATTTCTCAAACTAAGTATATCAGAGAAATTCTAAAGAGGTTCGGAATGGAATATTGCAAACTACTTACCACTCCTATGCAAACCAGTTGCAAGTTGAGAAAATATGATGATTCAAAGTCTACAAACTAGAGGAAATACATGTCAATGATTGATAGCTTACTATATGTGACAACATCCATACCAGATGTAATGCAGGCAGTTGGACAGGTGACACGATTTCAGGCAACACCAAAGGAATCACATGTATTAGTAGTGAAGAGGATTTTCAAATATCTCAAAGGAACATAAGAGTTTGGATTATGGTATCCAAAAGGAAATGATATATCACTTATTGCCTACATAGATGCATATTAGGCAGGTTTCATTGATGAGCGACGAAGCACCAGTGGAGCAACGTTTTACTTGGGTGAGTGTTTAATATCTTGGATAATCAAGAAACAATCATCAATATCCTTATCTAGATCCGAGGCATAATATATTGAAACAACAACATGTTGTACACAGGTTCTATGGATGAAAAAAACTTCGACAAATATACAGGTTGAGTATGATGAGCCCATTCCAATCTATTGTGATAATACAAGCACCATCAATATCTCAAAAAATCCGGTGATGCACTCCAAGACGAATCAAATTCCAATCAAGTATCACTTTGTACAGGAACATGTTGCAGAGAAGAACATCATAGTTGAATATGTGGGAACAAAAGAACAAGTGGCATACATCTTTAAAAAACCGCTTCCATGGGAATCCCTTGAGTATCTTTGCCAGAGACTAGGAGTAATGTCTACTCCAAAATGAATACTTTTGAATGCTTATATTATATGTCTTAGATGTACACAAGGAAGCACCATAAATAGGACAAAGAGGGAGAGATTTATTAGATGCAAAGGTAAATGCTTGGAGAGAGAGAATATATGCATGTTTCTAAAGGGAGTGATGGTCACAAGGGAAGAATGAGCGATATGACTTCAGAGTGATACCCTTTGTCAAAGGGGTAGATGTTATTCATATGACAGGAAATAGAGTAATCATAGGATTATAAAAACAAAGAAAAATCAAAGGCACGTAGACAGGGGGAGCAGCCCCAAGGAAGTTCATTCAAGGGGAGTAGCCCCAAAGGGAGATACCCTTTGCCGTTGATGTCAAAGGGGGAGAGATAGAAACATTTATAAAGAGTATAAGCATGAATGTTATCAATAATAAGTGTTTCCATCAATTTTTCCACGCTTTCTTTGAACTGTTGTCTTGTTTGAAGAATTGACTTTGAGATTAGGTTTGGATCTTCTACTTCAATGGTGATGCCCACAAGATCTAATATAGTCAATTTAGAATAAGATTCAATATTTTTGGATGTTAAGTCATTGAGTTAATTCGATAATGCCCTTAACACATTAATTCTTTGAATCCAACATGCCTTTAGTTGTTTTATACAAGATTGAAAAGGTAAGTATTCTTGTTTTCTTTTATATTCAGTCATTGCAGAAACTTTCATAATGAATGTGGCAAGCCCAGCCTTGAAAAATCCTTCATAATTTTCAATGCCATCTTTCAAATATTCTTTGGTGTTTTGAATCTTGGAACCAAGATAAACAAAGCTACTTGCTAGCTCCCATGTATTTAAAATAAGAGACATAATTTTCTTAATATTTTGTTCAACATAACGTCTGGTTGCAACAAGTAAGCCTGAAGTCCCTTTTAATCTTATACTTGAATTTGCAGTTTTCTCAAAATTGTTTCTAGGTTGACCTGTTGCAACGGGGGTGGCTAATATTGGTGGAGGCATTAAAGTATACTCTAATTCATGTATCCTTTATTTAAGTGTGACATTCTCAACTTCCATATCATCTATTGAAACATCCAGAGCATCTCATGTATGTTGATATTATGGTAGCTATGGGAGGTATTAACCTCCATGTGTAACTTTTGACTAGAATAGAATATTCCAGAAGCCAAATAAATCCTAAATGGATGTGTAAAAACCCTATAAGACAAGTCGACTCAGTAAAATAATTAATATTAAAGTATTATCTACTAGAAGGACAAGTCGGACCAGACATGTGACAAGAACCATTATAAATAGGAGGTGCTTGAGCTCATTTTTAGATACTCACTTCACTCACTCTCTTAGAAAAGTATAGCACAAGTTTGGAGCTATAGTTGCAAGAAAGGAAGGTGCATCTTCTGGGGTGATTCTTTGTCTCTCTCTCTAACACTATTGCCTAAGATATGCGCCCTACCTTCTAGTATCTATTGATGGTATTCTTGGTGACATATTGGAGTATATTGGTGGATTTATTGAAGGTGAAAATTTGGGGAAGAAGTTCAACTGCAACTGCTGCAGTTGAGTAGTGTTCTTGTTTTGTGGTTATGGAGACTCTCTCTCTTGTGCGCTACCCTTGGAGAAGGTGCATTCTCCTCGTCTTGTGTTTTATAGTGTTTTTTAGTTCCATCTCGTTCTAGTGTTGAAACTAAGGTTTATCTGTTGGTTCTAGTGTGGCTTTCCAGAATCATTCTATCTAGCAAAGGTTAAGGTGCTTGGGGGTGGCTGCATGCCTATGGTTGGGTGGTACTAGTGATATTGTCTATGGTTAAAGTGAGCACATCAAATTTTTTAACAGGTTGTGGGCCCACACTACCTTATTAACACTCTAACCGCTAGAAGGAAGTTTGATAGTTTTTTGTCAAGCTTGTTGTAGCACCAATTGCAGTTGCAACTAGGGTTTCTAATTTTTGCAGCAACAACAAACCCTAACCTAATTCTTTGGGAAATTCCAGTGAAACATTGGGGAAAATTTATAGACATTCTAGTGCACCCTAGCCTAGCGTACCTCTTGGTGCCCTCAACCACCAAAAATGTCAAGGTTGAATTCGTTGGTCAAATTCAAATTTTGACTTGTCAAAGTCAAAGTCAAAATCAATCATGATTTCCTCCATGAAATCAGAGAACAAGCTAGTAGGGGCTTCTAATTTTAGAGCATGGAAGAAAATGATTTACCTCATCCTTTCCAAGAATAAATTCCTAGATATTTTGAAAGGAAAGATCATGGAACCATAGTTTGAAGCAGGAAAAGAGAAGGCACCTCAGAATGTTGCAACAATGGAGAATTTCAAGGAAAATGACATCAATTCCATGAGTATCATTGTGGAATCCGTCAAAGATGACTTGATACCCTACATATCCAATCTTGACTCATCCAAGAAGATGTATGATTTCCTAACTAACCTTTTTTCATTCAGAAATATTGGACAAGTGACGATTTTGAAGAATGAGCTTCGTGGCACAAAGAAGACTAAGGATGACACTGTAGCCTCATACTTTGTGAGGATTTCTCAGTGGAGATATCAACTAAAATATATTGAAGAAGTTATTCTAGAAAAGGAACTTTTGAATATTGCACTTAATGGTATTTCTAGATCATGGGATGCATTTTCTACAAGCATGAACACAAGAAAGGAGTTTCCCACGTTTGAAGAACTTTGGACCTGTTGTGCACAAGAAGAGACAAGGATCAACTCAAAGGGAATATCTCAAAAGGAGGAGGGTTCTCAAGCCTATGCAAAAAATTTCAAGAGACATGAATACATATGACATGTGATCGTGAAAAAATCTCAAGCACGAATGAAAAGAAAATCTCTCTGCATAGAGTGGAACTTGGAGACAAGAACTCTTATGCGGTCAAGGGAATTGGAAAAGCCTCTATCGAATTGGAATCAAGTAATAATGTTCATATTAGCAACATTTTGTATGTGCCTATTTTGAAAAATAATTTAGTATCTATTTCTTGTTTAGAATACAAAGGATATAGAATATCCTTTTTCGATGGAAAAGTACTCGTATGGTCTAAATATTCAAAAATAGAAGATGCTATAATTATTGGTATTCACAAAGGAAGATTGTATAAACTTCTAGGTCAAGATGCTCAAGATCTCGTACTTGATGAACTCAATCCTAGTGAGTTATGACATAGAAGGTATACTCACCTTCATTATCAAGAATTTCCATCTCTAAAGCAGATGGTTGTAGGCATACCGGAACCACAATCACTACACAGAGGTGTTTGTAGAGGATGTACACTTGGGAAAGAAGCCATTCCCAAGAAGTGAGAATATATCCAAGGAGATATTGTATTTGATACCCTTAGATGTAGTAGAAGGCTCTCTCTATTATGTAACATTCATCGATGACTTCTCACGAAAAACCTAGATGCACTTGTTGAAGACAAAGAATGAAGTATTTAGCAAATTCCAAGAATTCAAAACTGAAGTGGAAAACCTGACAGACAAGAAGATCAAGATACTAAGATATAAGAATGGAGGAGAATAGACCTCCAAGGAGATCGTTTCCTTTTGAAAAACATATGGGATTAGGAGGGATCTAATTTTCCAACATAATCCTTAACATAATGGTGTGGCGGAAAGAAAGAATCGATCCATTGAAGAATCTGTTAAGGAAATGATGAATGACCATAATCTATCCATGTTTCTATGGGGATCAGAAGAAGCTATGACAACCGTATATGTTCATAATAGAAGTCCTCATCATATATTGAAGAACATGATTCTAGAAGAAGCTTTCTTCAGAAAGAATCCAAGTGTTGAACACTTGAGGATCTTTGGCTATCAGTCAAGAAGAAAGAATGGAAGGAAGCTATGATGGAAGAATATCAATCCATCAGGAAAAAATGATGTATGGAAAATTGTTCCTAGACTTGGAGGAAAGTCTGTAGTCACTTCAAAATGGGTTTACAATATAAATCATGTAGAAGATGGGAGTATCGATAAATACAAGGAAAGATTCGTAGCTAGAGGGTTCTCCCAACACGAGGGAGAGGACTACGATGAGAAATTTGTTCCAGTTGACAGATACACCTCTATTAGAGCCATCATATCTCTTGCAGCATCCATGGGTTGGAGTTTACATCAGATGGATGTAAAGACCGCTTTTCTCAATGGAGTAATTGAGGAATAAGTATACATAGAGAAACCTAAAGGTTTTGAGGTACATCCGAGAGAAACCCATGTATGCAGATTAAATAAGGCCTTGTATGGACTCAAGCAAGCTCCAAGAGCTTGGTATGCACGAATTGACAGTTACTTAACGAGACTTAGATTTTCCAAGAGCTATGCTGATCCAAACCTTTATTACAAGGTTGTGAATGATGCACCTATGATCCTACTACTATATGTTATCCTTTGAATTTGATATGAAGGATCTTGGTCTCATGCATTATTATTTGGGACTAGAAGTATGACATAAGCATGGTGAAATATTCTTGGGGCAAGGGAAGTATGTTGTAAAGATCCTTCAGAATTTTGGGATGATGGATTGCAAATCTATGGAAAATCCCATGGTGAAATATTTGAAGAAGCTGAGAGACTCTAATTATGATCCCATAGACCAAACATTTTCTTTGTATGAACAAGTTGAGCAACTTCCAGGTGGAACCTAGACATGGGAATTAGATAGTTGCAAAGCACATTTCAAGATATATTTGTGGGATGCTAAATTATGGTTTGGGCTATGCCTCAAAAAGTGACATGCAACTGTATGAATTTGATTGGGTAGGGAGTTTAGATGACATAAATAATACTTTTGGTATATTTTTCATTTTGGGATCTACTATGATATCATGGGATAATAGGAAACAAAATTCTGTTGCACTCAACACTGTAGAAACATAGTATATTACAACTTGTGATGCTTGTACATAAGTAGTATGGCTCTGTAAGATGATTTATGGACTATTTGATCAGGTATTGGATTCAACTGTGATATATTGTGATAATAATAGCTGTGTGAAGATTTTGGAGAACCCTGTGTTCTATGACAGGTCAAATCACATTGATATCAAGTACACTTTTATCTGTGATAAATTCCAGAAGGGAGAAGTGATTCTCTAGTACATCTCCACCGGTGATCAGACAAAAGATATTTTGACAAAACCTCTATCCAAGACAAATTTTGCATACTTGAGGGACAAGAAAGGAATTGTGGAGATACCCTCCTTTGGTTGAAAAGGATAAGATAACTTCCTCAGTTGGGAGGGAGTGATGATATATGGAATCATGGATAATCAATATGCCAATGGACAAACATTCTCCAGGTGGAGAATGGTCCAGACAGAACATATTTCTGATGTACCATGGACAACTATTCTCCTTGGGCATTGCCCGAACATGTAGAATGGTCTAGGACAACTATTTTGCTGAGGATTTTCCCAGACAAGTAGAATGGTTCATCTTCTTGAGTTCACAGTAGTGACCAGAGGGGGGGGGATTGGTACATGATTTTTTTTTTCCTTGAGTTCACAGTAGTTTCCAGAGGGGAGAAAATGGTCTAGGATAGTCAGTTCACATTAGTGACCAGAGTGGGAAGAATGGTCCTTGTATCCCATGGTGTGGATTTCAGCATCTATTGGGACAATCATTCTTCCTGTGTCACAGGAAGTGACCAGGATAGGAAGAATGGTCCCTACATCATTCTGTTGAGTGAGTGACTTATGCGAGACATTTTTTTGATTTCTTTAAGTCCAACACATGACTTATTCAACATCATGCCCGATTATGTATATAGATGATGACCTCGAGAGATGATGCAAGTGATGATATATTTTGATTCCAGGATTCTACTAGTTTATATTGATAATGATGACGATGCTTGTGACTTGATCTACCTGATCATGAGATAGCTTATGTGGCTATGATGATGCTACCTGTAGAATGGTCTGCAAGACTATGTGAGTCTTTCCCATACCATGTGAAATGGATCGATGTGTTTGAGATCATTATAGTTAGTACCTCCCTATATAGGAGGGAGTGCTAATATTATGGTAGTTGCAGGAGGTATTAACCTCCATGTGTAACCTTTAACTAGAAAAGAATATTCTAGAATCCATAGAAATTCTAAATGGATGTGTAAAAACCCTAGAAGACAAGTCAACTCAGTAAAATAATTAATATTAAAGTATTAGCTTCTAGAAGGACAAGTCGACCCAAACAAGTGACAAGAACCACAATAAATAGGAGGCGTTTGAGCTCATTTGTACATACTCACTTCACTCTCTCTTTCATAAAATTATAGTGCAAGTTTGGAGTTTCATTTGTAAGAAAGGAAGGTGCATCTTCTAGGGTGATTCTTGGTCTCTCTCTCTAGCACTATCTAGCCTAAGATATGCACCCTACCTTCTAGTATCTCTTGATGGTATTCTTGGTGACATATTGGAGTATATTGGTGGATTTCTTGAAGGTGAAAATTTGGGGAATAAGTGCAACTGCAACTACTGTAGTTGAGCAGTATTCTTGTTCTATGGTTGTGGGGAGTATCTCTCTTATGCACTACCCTTGGAGAAGGTGCGCTCTCCTTGTCTTGTGTGGGATGGTGTTTTCTGGTTCCATCTCGTGCTAGCGTTGCAACTAGGGTTTATCTATTGGTTCTAGTGTGGATTTCCAGAATAATTCTATCTAGCAAAGGTTAAGGTGCTCGAGGGTGGCTACGTGCCTCTGGTTGGGTGACAATAATGATATTGTCTATGGTTAAAACGAGCACATCAAATATGTTAACATTGTAACCTTATGAATATTAGCGATTCCAGATGGAATCATGTTATTAAGGTTAAATGTAGAAAAATATTTTCGCTTTTTATTTTTTGAAAGGGTTCTTTCAAAAATCAATTTTCTTTAGTATTTATCATAAAGCGTTATGTATGGAAAATACTCTTCTTTTGAAAACTCTTCATCTTGCATAGAGATTTCATCCACATGTTGTATATTTTCCTGTACTCGTTCTTCATCATCATGGAATTGGATATTTTCTATATCAACTTCTAAATCCATGTCTTCGATATGGATCTCTCTCTCATGTATGTGCTCTTCAATTTCTTGCTGAGAATTAGTCCACTTTCTTTTTACATGCAATTTATGATATTTTTCCAATTTTCTTTGAGGGTTTTTATCATCTCCATCATCTGAATTATTCATTGAATACTTTTTCTGCTAAGATGTTGTAGAATGATAGTTCTTTTTGGATAGGGTGCTCTTTTTGGAAATAATAGGAGACTAAACATTCTTTGCATTAGAGAGTTTTCCTTTCTTCTTATACTAATATGTGGTACTTATGATGGTTTCAATATCAACTGCTTTCCTTTCAATACATTTCACTGAAGTATCATGGATGTCTCCTTCTTCTTCTCCAAATATAAAAGTATTAATAAGTGTATTATTGAATCCAATTGATACGATGTGATCATGAAAATGATGATTAGGGTCAAAATCCTTAATACATGTTGCAAATTTCATGTTATATTGATAAAATTGTATAACATATTCATCAATTTTAGCAGTTCCTCATAAATATTTCCCCGACCTTCCAAGGTAGCGGGATAAACTGTTTCTTCTTTTTATCATAGAATAAATTCAACCAATACTTGTATTTCCGTGCCACTTCAACAATGAATAATCTGTATGGAACATAGAAAGGAAGATAAAGCGATTTTTCATGAGAGAAATAAATCCCTATAATATTGTATTTTTCCATTTCTTCTACAATCCCCTTCTTATCTAGAAAAGTTAATGCTTCCTGTGACAGTCTGGATGTGTTTTCTCTAAAGACCAACTTCTTAAAGATAGTCACAAATTCATTATATACTTCATAAAAGTAGTGAGTGATATTTTTCCTCCACAGGGCTTGATACCATATGGTGACCAAAACAACATTACAATTTATCATTTTCCCTATGTTCAATTGCTTGAAGATATGACATTAAGTAATACATAATATCAAGTAGGAGGCCATGTAAAACTTCTTAGTGTCTTTAAAATTTGACGGTTATGAAGAAATTTCAATAGAGATAATTTTTCCCCCATAAAAAATCGCTTGTTCTTGAATTGTAAAATATAAGATATAAAGAGCCAATTAAGGAATGGTTTCCATAGACTCTTGTCCCATAATTCTAGTAAAAATCCATGCTACCTCTTGGTATGTATTTTTCAATGAACTAACATGAATCGTGGATATATCCTTTGGAATTGCTGAAGGATCTTCTAAGTATTCTTGCGGAAGATCTAATGTGTTGTTCTTATCCTTAAGGAAAATTCTAGCTTCGTCTCCTTTGAATGTGATAGTCGACTCTGGTAATTTTAGCATATTCCTAAAATTTGAAGGTGCAAAAGAGATATGGGATCCGCTATGTAGTAGAATTGCCCTTCGATTTTGAATAAACTTGTCTACCCACCAGGAGACTATGTCTTTGCAATCAAAAACTTCGGGAACACATATAGCTAGAGAAACACCTGATGTATAAGTCTTATTTTCATTCCTTTATTGTAAAGGAAATGTTGTGAAATACTAGTAAAATCTTGACTAGTGAAAACATTCAAGTTTAGGTTGATTTGCAATAGAGCCATTCAAGCATCCAACTGATCCGTGGGATGAGCTCTAGAACTATTGAACATGTTGAGGCTTGTACCAATGAGTCAGGGGTACTCTCAATGTGTACTGGAGAAAAATTGAACCAGGTGTGCTGAAAATATGATTGCATTGCTTCTCTAACGATGATTTTGAACCATGATTCAATGAAATCAATTCTTGGATGCTCAAGGATACTATTGTATTTGATTGAATGAGGAGTTTCCAATGTAAGAATACTTTCATCTTTCTCCTCATCACTTTCAACATCCAAGATTCTTGATTCATCAACAATGTCTTGAAAATATTCTTCCTTCATGTGATGGCAATCTTGCTCATCATTATTCTTAAGATTCATTTCTTCCACCAGTTATTCTTGCAACCAATGTTATTCTGGATTTTCATCATCTATTGGAAGGTTGAAATATTCTTGTGCATTTGGTGGAGGCTCCTTGATTTCATTCTCATTTTTTTTTTCTTAAAAGATCTTCATATGGAGTAATATATAAAAGGATGAAATCTTCATTATCTTGTGTCCATATGGGAGAGGGTGGGTGGGGAATTTTTTACGCAAATAAACTTTATAACACATCCCAACTAGTAATGGTCCCTAACAGTGGTGAATGGAACCATTCAAGTGCATCCCTTCATAGAGTTTGTAAAAATATTCGACATGTAATGTTGTCTTCAGTGACATCAAAATTTCACATGCACATTGAAATATAAATAAATGTTTCTCTACATATTCCAAAGTATTCCAAAATAATGTAGAATTTTTTTCCATAGGGATGTTGGGCATCTGAAAATATTTTTTTGGCATATTTTAAAGGGCCTTTATGTAATCACCTTCATCTTTGAGCAAGTGTTCCTTTTGTTGAATCTTGTAAAGCCATTGAAGATCTTGGTGAAGAGGGTAAAGGAGCATCATGATATGAAAGAAACTCCTTAGAGGAGTCATAATATAATTCTTCTTGAAATTATTGAATCCTTTCAATGGAATTACCTGGGATTTTAAAATTTCTTTCAATGGAATCACCATGGAGTTCATTATCCCAAATTTTTTGTGCTTCTTGACTCTTTTTGATGTCATCTAAAAATCTATGAACAATATTTTTATAAACCCAGTGCATCTAGAGTGTTGACCCTCGACCAATGTTTGAGGAAACATTGGTCAAGTTTGACCACCTTTTTGGACTTCAACATGCTGGTTGAAGATGGAGCGCCCATGTAGAGCTGAGATCGCAGGATCTCACTTATTTTGCGGGCTTGTGGACCCAACAAGGGGTTCATTAGGGTTTATGTAATGAGTTATAGGATTCCATCTCATGGGTTTATCCATGCTTAGGCCTTTTTGTAAATGTATAAATAACTAAATATTGTAAGGTAGAAGTATCCTAGTGGAGCTAAGTGCTAAGTATGTAGCTAAGTGAAAGAGGCAAGTAATTATGAGTTTCTTTGTGAAAAAAAAAATGTATGTAAGGCTCTGTGCTTAATAGAGGAGTTGGCTCTGTGCCTTGACTTGATTTTGGGAAGGTGGATCTGGTGCGCAATACGCATATCACCTATCCCGTGTGAAGCTTGGCTCTGTGGCTTAGTGCACATGAGCGGATGAATGTAAGATATTGGAGCCTAATAAAGAAGAATAAGTCGTTGGTGGACGTAGCCCCACACTGCGATGAACCATCCAAATCTTGTGTTTGCTTTGTGCTATGATTCTTATGCTTTGAATCTTCTTAGTGCATTAAGTGTTATGAATGATATATGGATCTATGAGTTCTTAGTGCTTTATTGATGATTAAATGAATGCTAGATTTGATTAAGTGCTATGTGATGGATGGTTAGAATGCTTGATCTTTAGTATTAATGCGCCAAACTTTACTTAGGGTTTGATCTGCGATGTGAATACGACTAATATATTAATGCATGTTGTTCCTAAGTACTTTTGTGAAGTGTTATAATCACAGATTCGTGTCCTAGCTTGGTTACAGACACATAAGTCCTGTAAACTCCCCTACCTCTACCTTGGGTGAGACTTTGTCTGCTTCGTAGGTGATGCCGAAAGGGCTGGTAGTTAGGGTTTTGTTGGTGCATTGTTGAAGCATTGAACCCTGGGTTTTCCCCTGTGCCAACAAATGGTTTCGTTGCCGGGGCCTGAAACTGTGATTTCTAGGGACTAAAGTAAATAAAATAGAAGCTCTGTGCGTAGATTTGCTATTGTAGTGCACAATATTCTACTTGACTTGCGAAGCTCTATGCTAAGAAAGAAAACCCCATTTAAAGAAAAGAGGTAAGATCTTGAAAGAGGTAAAGCTTTGTGCTTTGATAAGAATAAGATAAGTGGAAATTTTTGTTTCGAAAGCATGAATCTAGGTATGTTTGATAGATTCTGTCCTAGTCTGGAAGCTAGGACATAGTTAAAAGAAAGATTTAATCTGAATAAATTTGATAGAAATAGAGAAATATATGTTATTCCTATGCATAGAAATAATTTTTGGACTAATAATTGGATGCAGGAACTTAGAAAGAAATTTTGTAGATTGCAGGTCTAGCACTGTGATCCTAGTGCACAGTACAAAAGAAGTTGGGGAACATACAAGAGAAAAAGAGGATTGACACTATGTTATAACTGCAGAATACTGAGACATCTTGTTAAGGAATGCCCTGGTGTAGGTCCTATTTGTCTTTATTGTAAAATTGTTGGTCATGAAGTTGAGGATTTCCCAAGGATGATTGCTAAAGTAGAAAAAATGAACATGAGTCAAGAGAATAAGAGCATGTTAGAAGATCAGAAAGAGAAAAGATCAGAGGAATTTTAGACTACATTGGAACAGTTAAAATAAGCAATGAATGATCACAAAGATGTCAGTTTACCAGAGATCTTGAAATAAAAACAACGTATAAGTACAAGAATAGGAGACTTCGACATAGACTATGTCTTAGATGAGGAAACACAAGTGAATATTATGACAGAAAGTACTTGGGAAATTTTGGGAAATCTTACTATGGTACCTTCATTGGGAAGGATAGGTTTGTTCAAAGGAAAGATGATAACCCTATGTGGAAGAGTCACTAATGTACTTGTTATCATCCATGGAACATTGACAAAAGAGGAATCTAAAGTTATTGGGTTTGTTGAGAACAACGCCCCTTTCCCTCTTTTACTAGGAAAGACTTGGATTGATAAGGATCAGACCAGAAGGAAAGCAGAGGAAGAATCTACAGAAAAGAAAAAACAAGAACTAATGGATTTCATAGCTAAAAGAATAGATCAAATGATGGAAGAACGAGAAGTTGAGTCGAAGCAGCAAAACACAAGAGAATTATATGTCGAGGTTGAAAGAATGCAAGAAGGTTCGAAGGAACTATCCATGCAAGAATAAAGTATATCCACCCACGAAGTGGTAAGGGAAGGGATATTATCTTTGAACCCTTTGAGAATACATCAACACTATGAAGTCACTATGACAAAAGAAAATAAGAATAAGAATGGAAAGAGGAATCCATAGACTCAGATCACAGGAAAGAAGGTAAGGAAGTTCAGTAAGAAGAAATCCAAGTTAGAAAAGCTATAGGAAGTGACAGAGAAGACTTCACAGGAGGCAGGCTTGCAGGCTCTGAACCTCGCCGGAACAATAGAACCACACAGAATGGGAATTCTCCTCGACGAAGCTATATGACTATTGGAGGCGCCCCGACCGTTAGAATGACACTCCGAACAACTAGGAAACACATTTATGGGCAGATAGATCACCGTTAGACATTGAGACTGCGCCATAACAGACATATTCACATTAATGGAAGCAGACATTCCCATTGGAGGAATCTGTTATGACGCTCGCCTGCTTAACCCGTCGGATGCCGTTCCGGGACCACTTTTTTCTACCCATGATTATCTGAGACAAGAAACAAAGTGATTGTATGTGTCGAGATGTGCTATCATACCTCACCATCTGTTGTTTACCCTGCTATCCATTCACCTACCCTGACTTATTTGTTAAAAATGAGAATGTCGACCAAACACACTGAGCTAGAGAAATTCGTTGAAGAAGTTTTGAAGAAGTTTGTGTCTGATAAAGCTATGGTAGAAGGAATACATGCATCATTGACCAGGGGACTGGAAGCTTCCCCCTCAATTGGATGACGTTTGGGTCGAACTAACCCTGCTACTGAGAAGTGAAGTGAGCACCGTGATGATCTGTATAATGCGAAGAAGATCCTGTCGGTCCTACCAGATTATATCCCAGCGTTGGCTAGTGTGGTTAACTGCGACAACATTCCACGCGATTTTGAATACACATTGATCACCGCATACATCCCGAAGGGGATACACGTAGTTAGAAGCCAGTTGGGACATGTACCATCTTTAAAGAAAAATGATTTCAACCTTGGTGACAAAAAGAACTACGTGATGCTCGCACCTCACAGATATATGATGAAGACAACCGGGAAGAAGCCTCGCATAGTCTCCCAACTTTGGATAAAGGAGCTCACGCAATCCAAGATACTCAACGTGATGAAGATCCCTCACTTTGGATGACATTAGGAGGTTAACGCTTGCATTAAAATCCTCTTGTTGTTCTATCATGGAGGATACCCGTGGATCGACATGTGCATTACTGTGGATTCAAAGCTGATCCACCTAATCATAGAACTGAGCATGCAGGGACCCGACGCTCAACAGTTCTACCCAACGAAGACTTCAGATCTCTCCCTAACACAGTGCATTAAGGAGGCATATGTTGAAGTTGAGAAGGGAAAGCGAGGCTACAAGGTATCCTCTATCCAGGATGGCGCAATGCACCTAGCTTGCCAACTTATAGCTGGAAATCTTGTCAGAAAGAACCACCCCACGTAGGTCACATGTTTCGTGGTGGAACTCTCAGGGAAATGCGTGGAGGGGATGCAAATGAATTGGGTGAACTACCTCATCAATGAGCTGGAGAAAGACAACCGCAAAGAAACAGGTCGAGGTAGGTCAAGCTAAGCTCAAGGCCTTCGAAACAATGTTGCCCAGATCTAAGTGACTTGGGATGAGTCATAGGTGAGTGTTGGGGACCTGTTGGTCCTCGACCAAGTTTTGAGGAAACATTGGTCGAGTTTGACCACCCTTTTGGAATTCGACAGGCTAGTCAAAGATGGAGTGCCCAGGTGGAGCTGAGATCGTGGGATATCACTTATTTTTTGGGCTTGTGGACCCAACAAGGGGTTCATTAGGGTTTATGTAATGGGTTATGGGATGTCAACTCATGAGTTTACCCATGCTTAGGAATTTTTGTAAATGTATAAATAAGTAAAGATTGTAAGGTAGAAGTAGCGTAGAAGAGCTAAGCGCTAAGTATGTAGCTAAGTGAAATAAGTAAGTAATTCTAGGTTTCTTTGTGCAAACAAACATGTATGTAAGGCTCTGTGCTTAATAGAGGAGTTGGCTCTGTGCCTTGACCTAATTTTGGGAAGGTGGATCTGGTGCACAATGCGCATATCACCTGTCCCATGTGAATCTTGGATTTGTGTATTAGTGCACATAAGTAGATTAATGTAAGAGATTGAAGCCTAATAAAGAAGAATAAGTCATTGGTGGATGTAGCCCCACACTGGGGTGAACCACGTAAATCTTATGTTTGCTTTGTGCTATGATGCTTATGCTTTGAATCTTCTTAGTGCATTAAGTGTTATGAATGATACATGGATCTATGAGTTCTTAGTGATTTATTGATGATTAAATGAATGCTAGATCTGATTAAGTGCTATGTGCTAGATGCTTAGAATGCTTGATATTTAGTATTACTGCGCCGAACTACACTTAGGGTTTGATATGCGATGTGAATACGGATAATATATTAATGCATTTTGTTCCTAAGTACTTTTGCGAAGTGTTATAATCACAGATCTGTGTCCCATCTTGGTTACAGACACCCGAGTCCTGTAAACCCCCCTACCTCTACCTCAGGTGAGACTTCACCTTCTTTGCAGGTGATGCCAAAAGGGCTGGTAGTTAGGGTTTTGTTGGTGTGCTTTTGAAGTGTTGAACCCTGGGTCTACCCTTGTGCCAACATAGAGCAATCAACAATCTTCTTGAATCTTCTTTTCAAAACTTTGAACCATGGAGACTCTGGTTCCTCAATCTGATTTGAAGTAGGTACTCAAATATCTTGAAAATAAATGGATCCTCAGTTGAGTCACCAAAAATGTTGATGTTTGAGTCTATTTAGACCGAAACAACAACCTCACGAGGATATAGACCCCCCTGCATTTTTATGGAGGTGGTACTCCTCTTTACGTTTTTCTAAAACATTTTCTTTGAATTCTTTCGGGACAATATATATATATATATATATATATAATAAAATGTAAAATTGGCAAAAATATTATACATAAGTTATATATTGTAGGAAATGGAAAACAAATCTCTCATTCATCACATTCATAAAATATTTTTGATCACATTTATAGGAAGAAAAAAAATGGCCCATATATTAGAGAACCTTAAAAGAGCTCTTCATTGAAATCAAAATAATATTTTGATGAGTCAATTTCAGATATCTTATCCTCAAATACTTAGAGTTCAAAGATACAATCAAAAGTAACCTCGAATTGGTTCTCTGGGATTTTTTCAAAAATAATAAAGTCTTTACAGTTTGATGGAAAATTAAAGTGTTTGTCCAAAAAGACTGGGATTAGGGCTCCCGTGGACCATAAAATAAAAAAAGAGAAGATAATGGAGTTGCTGAATCAAGGCAAGAGAAATGATGGACCTAGAAAGAAAAAAAAAGAAAGGATAAAAAAAAAGTTATGTTCTTTAGGGAAAGAATAAATGTAACTGAATTATTTTGATCTATAAAGAGAAAAAGTTGGGGATAAATGTGATCTTTAGACTTACTGTGATGAAACTCTCATGTCTTCATTTTCTTGCTGATGTGCCTTATATATATTTATTTTCTGTGGTTATCTGACATACATCAACTTCTTCCATTGGACCCTCGGTAATCTTGATTAAATCCCTTTTTAACCATTCTTCAATATATTGTCACAAAGGATCAACAAACACCTCTTGTTTGACTTTGATTTTGAACAATTCATTTTCATATTCTCTATAGTCAATTGAAATATTTTGCAATGTAGTTTCAATATCCTCATTTCTATTGGCATAGTCAACAAGCCAATTATCAATATCATTTTCAGTATATTCAATCATACTATTGAACTTCTCTGTTGACAATTTATTTAATTTTTTTGATATTCTACTTTAATGGTGCTGCTCGCAAGATCTAATCCAGTCAATTTAGAATAAGATTCAGTCTTTTTGGATGTTAAGTCATTGGGTTCATTTGATAGGTCCATTAATACATTAATTCTTTGAATCCAACACGCCTTTAGTTTCTTTATACGAGCTTGATAAGGTAAGTATTCTTGTTTTCTTTCATATTCATTCATTGATGATACCTTCTTAATGAATGTGGAAAGTCCATTCTTAAAAAATACTTCATCATTTTCAATGTCATCTTTCAAATATTCTCTGTTATTTTGAATCTTGGAACCAAGAGAAACAAAGCTAATTGCTAGATCCCATGTATTTAGAATAAGAGACATTCTTTTCTTAATATTTTGTTCAACACAACGCCTGGTTGTAGCAAGTAAGCTTGAATTCCCTTTTAATCTTATACTTGACTTTGGAGTTCTCTCAAAATTCTTTCCAGGTTGAACTATTGCAACAAGGGTGGCTAATTTTGGTGGAGGCATTAGAGTATACTCTAATTCTTGTATCCTTTCTTTAAGTATCACATTCTCAACTTCCATATCATCTATTGAAACATCTAGAGCATCTCCTCTTACCTTATGAATCTTAGTGATTCCATATGGAAGCATCTTATTAATGGTAAATGTAGAACAAGTTTTTCCCTTTTTATTTTTTGAAAGGGTTCTTTCAAAAATCAATTTTCTTGGGTCTTTATCAAATAAAGTGACTCTTCTTCTGAAAAATCTTTGTCTTGCATAACGAGTTCGGCCACAACTTGTATATTTTCATGTACTCTTTCATCATCATCATCATCATCATCGGGGAATTGGATATTTTCTATATGAACTTCTAAATCCATGTCTTCGATATGGGTCTCGCTCTCAGGTATGTGCTCTTCAATTTCTTGTTGAGAATTAGTCCTCTTTCTTTTTACTTGCAATTTATGAGATTTTTCCAATTTCCCTTGAGGAGGGTTTTTATCACCTCCATCATTTGAATTATTCATTGAATACTTTTATTGCTAATATGTTTTAGACTGAGAGTTCTTTTTGGATATGGTGCTCTTTTGGGAAATAATAAGAGATTGAGCATTCTTTTCATTAGAGAGTTTTCCTTTTTGCTTATATTGATCCGTGGTACTTATGATGGTTTCAATATCATCTACTTTCCTTTCAATACATTCAATCGAAGGATCATGGATGTCTCCTTCTTATTCTCCAAATATAAATTTATTATTAAGTGTATTACTAAATCTCACTGATACCATGTGATCATGAAAAATATGATTAGGGTCAAAACCCTTAATTTCTTTTGCAAATTTCATGTTATATTGATCAAATTGTGTAGCATATTAATCAATTTTAGCAGTTCCTCTAAAAAATATTACATTGACCTTCCAAGGTAGTGGGATAAATTGCTTCTTCTTTTTCTAATAGAATAAATGCAACCAAGACTTTTATTGCCTTGCCACTTCAACAATAAATAATTTGTCTGGAACATAGTAAGGAAGATAATGGGTTTTTTCATGAGAGCAATAAATCCTTATAATATTGTATTTTTCCATTTCTTCTACAATCCCCTTCTTATCCAGAAAAGTTAATGCTTCCTGTGATAGTCAGGATGTATTTTCTCCAAATACCATCTTCTTAAAGACAAACCCAAATTCATTATATACTTCATAAAAGTAGTGAGTGACCTTTTGCCTCCACATGGATTGATACCATATTGTGACCAGATCAATGTTACGATTTACCCTTTTCCCTATTTTAAATCACTTGAAGATATGACAATAAGTAATAGAGAATATCAAGTAGGAGGCCATGAAAAACTTCTTCGTGTCTTTAAAATTTGTCAGCTGTGAAGAAATTTCAGTAGAGATAATTTTTCCCCAATAAAAAATTGCTTGTTCTTGAATTGTAAAATATAAGGTATAAAGAGATAACAAAAGAATGGTTTCCATAGACTCTTGTCCTTTAATTCTAGTAAAATGCCATGCTACTTCTCGGTAGGTATTTTTCAATGAACTAACCTGAATTGTGGATATATCCTTTGGCATTGTTGAAGGATCTTCTAAGTATTCTTGCAAAAGATCTGATATGTTGTTCTTCTCCTTAAGGAAACTTCTAGATTTGTCTCCTTTTAATGTGATAGTCAGCTCTAATAATTTTATCATATTCCTGAAAGTTGAAGGCACAAAAGAGATATTGGATCCATTGTGTAGTATAATTTCCCTTCGATTTTGAATAAACTTTTCGACGCAGCAAGAGACTACGTCTTTGCAATCAAAAACTTCGGGAACACATATAGCTAGAGGCAATACCAGATGTCCAAGTCTTATTTTCATTCCTTTATGGTAAAGTAAATGTTTTGAAATACCAATAAGATCTTGACCAGTGAAAATTGTAGTCTTCTCGTGCGACCAGGTTAAGTGTGTCTCCACAAAACCGCTGCTTTCTTATGGCCATTCTAGTGTAGCTGGCGAACTCTCCATATATTTCCTTATAATATTGAAATATAATATTCTTCGGTAATATGACTAAATTCCTTTTCAATGGAGAGGTTAATACAATTAAATGATATTACCTCGATAAGTATGAAATCAATAATCACCTTTTCATAATTCAATTAGCAGTTAATTTCCGTAGGAATAACATTAAATAGATCTCGATAAATCTGACAAAAGTAATGGATACATAATAGTGGGGTGGCAGGCATGGATGAAATGTGAGGATGAGTCCGTGAGTCTGGGAACCCACAAAATCACGGTGTAAAGGCTATGAAGAAGATTATATTTAAGGGCCATTATGAGGGTCACAAAATTTTTGGTGTATTTTGGTGGTAGCGGACTTAAAAAGAAGAGAAAGTGAACCCGCGAGTCCGAGAACCCGCGAACCCACTATAAAGGATATCAAGAAAATGGTTAGGTCTTGGTTAAATTGGTATGCATAAGAGAAGAGAGGTGCATTTTGTATAACACATATTTCTTTGGGAAAGAAAATAGACCCGCCGTGAATGAACCCACCATGACTAAAAAAATTTCTAAGTAAAAAGATATAAGAAGAAACTAGGTATTAAGCTAGAAATAGATCAACAATTGGCTCCAACTGTAGGATAGTAACCCCTTGCGGGTTATGAAGAGTCTAGAATCTAAAAACCAAATGCCTTCTCCATTGGGCTATGGAGTCTTATTCGAAGTAAATTCTTGTAATTCTTTGTAGAGCCTAGTCTTTTTCAGGACTCAAAATAATTAAAAGTTTTCTAAAATATCCTACTTTAATGACTATAATTTAGTTTAGGATTTCTTTCATGATTTTCTTATACTAGAATAAACCAGGAATCAACAACAACATAATAATGATAACAACATAATAATATCAACAACAACAACATAATAATGATAACAACAACATAATACATACGTCCACTTGCAGGTTGGTTTATCTAGTTCTTGTTCTGCCTGATCCTATTCTTGCCCAGACTGAATATTAAACTCCCAGCCAACTAGGAACAATATCTCCGACTCCCTAGCTCCAGGAATACTTGTGGTTTCCTGGCTCCTGAGCCCAAAATTCCCAGCAACAACAGTGCTCTATGAGAGTTCCCTAAAACAATTCTCCCAATTTCTTCCTCCTCCTCTATCTTTCAAAAAATTCTCAAACAAAAATCAGATCCCTCTTCCAACTCCTCCCCTTCTTCCTTATCCTCCTCTCTCAAATCGTCCTCATTAATTCCCAACAACCTTATCCCCCCATTAATTCCCCAAAAACCTTATCCCCTCATTAATTGCTTCACCCATCTTTTAATAATAAAATAATAAAAGACTCATTAATATATTTTAATAATTAATTAAATTTAAATTAAAAACTATGATAAAATTAATCAATTTGGGCTGTTACATACACCCACCATTCAAGAAACTTCGTCCTGAAGTTAGAGTTATTTACAATATAAGGGTAACTGCACACGATTCATACATCCACAACAAATAATCAACATCATCAATTTAAAACACTTATACATACTAGTGTACATGTGCAAGGCATACGTGTGTAGCTAGCACATACAAGACTCGTACATGTACTAATAAAAATAATTATCACACCTAAATTAATTCTTGTATGCGTCCAATCCAATCAACGAGACCATTCATTTCATAAAAGATAGTAAACTATTTAAAATGTTCACGAAATTCCTCAATTACAATAATTTAGAACAAACAACATTTACTTAGATAATTATAGTTTAGTTAAGTGTATATATATATATATATATATATATATATATTAAAATAGGAAATCAAGAAATTCTTCTATAAGGAGAAATCCCCACACACTCTCAACTACTTATATTCATCCTTCCTCCCTAACTTACTTCCATCTTCCATCCCTATCCTTCCTCTGATGGACTATCTTGGAGCATCAACTAAATTGATTTAACTCCAAATAGAACTCATAAGCAGAAGTGTCAACTCTCTTGACCTAGCTTCCTCAATAGGAAATTGACATTCATCATCACATGTCTAGGGGAGCGTGAGCTAACACCATCCTCCCATGACTCCAGGTTTTAGAGGATACACGATTGGAAATTCCTCCACCCCTCCTAATAGGACTAGGGTCCACACCCTACCATGGAATATATAGTGGCGCTGTGTTGTTGAGAATTTTTTCATCATATATTCAATTTTGTTCGATAACACATGTATTCCAACAGAGGACAAACACCTTTAGTAACCACTCACATAACTAGATCAAATATTAACACACCGATGTTTTGACGTGGTAAAACCCCTACGGGGAAATATCCATGACCCCAACCAACGCGACCACTTGGAGTAGTTTATTAATGCAAAATAAAAAGATTACAGAGATATTTTACAAGAGAGTTTCTCACAATCGATCATCGGAAAATGACCCTCCATTCTCTTTAAACAGAGATCATGGACCAATCGAGTGCTAAGCCATAGATCAATGGTCATTAAGATCGAGGAGAGTATGAACCATCAGATCACTCTATGTCGGGAGCATATCGTGACCATCAGATTTACTAACTACAAATGCATACTAATGCATACTAAAGAAACACACTAAGAAACACACTTTTACCTAATGACACATTAGACCAAGTAGATCTTAACTAACTCCTAAGTGTCTAAATATCCTAACATCCCCCCTTAAGAACAACTTGGAATAGGATTGAAGGATTTACAATGTTGACACAATAGGAGAAGGAAGGAGGCATTAGAGCCTATCCCCCCCTTAATGACAACTTCCTGAACTCCTAACATAGATTGAAGTTTGGAAAAATTTTCTTCTGTAAGAGACTTTGTGAAAATGTATGCAAGTTGATCTTCTGTAGGGAAAAAGAGCACTTCAATAACTTGATCATGAATGAGTTTTCTGATGAAGTGCATGTGTATCTAGATGTTCTTGCTGC
>ML782516.1:429265-448043 GCA_009831015.1 Picea engelmannii
ATATCTAGGAGGTTGTTCCATGTATATTTATTCTTGAAAATATCCATGCAAGAAGGAATATTTAACATCCATCTGATGGAACTCCCATTTATGTGAGGCAGCAAGGGCAAGAACAAGGCAGATAGAATTCATTTTGGCTACATGGGAAAAGGTTTCATTATAGTCAATTCCTTCAACTTGGGAAAATCCTTTGGCAACTAACTGAGCCTTGTTTATTTCAACACTTCCATATGATGCATACTTAGTTCTGTAGACCCATTTACATATGACAAGTTTTCTTCCTTTTGGAAGAGGTACAAGATACCAAGTATCATTTTCCATTAAAGAACGCTACTCTTCATTCATTGCTGTATCCCAATCTGGATGACCTGAAGCTTCTGCAAATGTCTTTGGATCACGAGTCTCTAAAAATTGATCCAAAAGAGAAGAGGCTATATGGAACTATGAAGGTGTTCGACGCTGATTTGAAGGATCACCGACAAGACCACCAACTACTTCTCATGTTGAATGAACCCATCTAGGAAGCGGTGGAACTGGTATTGGTTTAGGTTCAAAGGAATCATATGGAGGAAGGAGAGTAGGAGGAGGTGGATTTTCATCCTCACTTTCATCATCTGAAGAAGAAAACAAAATATGAACAAAAGAAGGAACAAACACCGAAGATGGCTCGCAGGCCGAAGAAGGAACAATCGTCAAATTAGTCTCGTAGGCCAAGAGATTTTCATCAAATTTAACATCTCTTCTAACAATAATTTCATTACAATGTGGTTGAAGAACTGTATAAACTTTGACATATTCAAAATAACCAACAAATATGCACTTCTCACTTTTGGGTTGTAATTCTTTCCTTGTCTCATCAGGAATGTGAGCCCATGATATACTTCCAAATACATGGAAGTGACTTAAATCTAGTTTAATTTTAGTCCAAGATTCTTCCAGTGTTATAATTTTAAGAGCCTTTGTGGGAGTGCGATTGAATATGCAATTTGCACAATTGATTGCTGCCGCCCAATACTTTAGATTTACTCCCTACAATTAGCCATTTCTTTTAATGTGCAGTTCTTTCTCTCAGCAACACCATTTTGTTGTGGTGTATATGGAACAGTGTGTTGCATTTGGATGAATTGTAAAATTATTGTTCACATATTCGCCTCCATTATCTGTTCTTAAATTTTAAATTTGATGTCTAGGTCACTTTTCTACAAGGGCCTTGTAGGCCAAAAACTTGTCAAAAATTCCGCTCTTAAGTTTTAAGAAGTAAACCCAAGTACATCTGGAAAAATCATCAATGAAAGTTAAGAAATATTTGCACCCAAAAAAAGAAGGAGAAGAAAGTGGACCACACAAATCACTATGAACAAGCTGCAAAGGGCCCGAGGTGTGCCAAGAGGCACGTTTTTCAAAACTATCCCGATGATGTTTGTCGAGAACACAACCGACACAAACATCATCTCTGCATGAAACAAGAGGAAGAGCGACCACCATATGTTGATTACATAGTTGTTGCAATGAGTGATAGTTTAGATGACCAAACCGCTCATGCCAAATTTTGCTCAAGTCATCACTATGAGCAACAAAAACTGATGAAAAAGATGATGACCCAAAGTTGTCAAACTTGTACAACCTGGTAATATCATCACTAATTCCAATTGTAAGAACATGTTTAGTATCTTTTAGATCCTTGATAACAACTTGGTGAGGTGAAAACTCTACAATTTTACCTTCACTTGAATGAGTGATTTGATATACTGATAGAAGGTTACAAGAAAGACTTGGAACACATAATACATCATTGAAATGGCCATTATCTACTTGAGCTGTTCTATATCCTACAACACTAAGAGATCTATCATCACCAACAAATATTGTCTTGGTGTTACATTCATTTAGAGCAGAAAATATGTATTTATCCTTATCCATATGATAAGATGCTCCTGAATCAATAAGCCACTCATCAGAAGAAGTAGAAGTTGTATTGAAGGAGAAACCATAAGCGAAAAGTGCATGTCCATGAGAAGAAAAAGAAGTAGAATCAATATTGATGTTGTGCTTCTTCATCGCTGATTCTAAAGTTGCCATCTTCTTATTCTTATTTTTATATTTTTCTCCTTTGTCACCATTAGGAGCTGAAGCTGTCTAAGGAGGTTTGAGACCCTTATTTTGCTTGTTGTTGTAGCGAGGATGTTGCTTCTTTGGATACTTGGGTTTATCTTTTTGCTGGACAACTAAGGCTTTGTTGGAGGTACCTGCAATGCTGATCACTCCAAATCATACAAGCTTATCTTCCTCTCTAATCAAAGCATCAAAAAATGACTCAAGAGTGGGTTTTTGATAATATTTCCCTAGAGCCTCTCTCATGGCATAAAAGGTAGATAAAAACACAAAATATGCACTACCTAGCTTAGAAAGAATAATATAGATGCAATGCTCTTCCTCCATTTCTATCTCACATTCTTCACATAAAATTCTGAGTGTTTTAAACTTAGATAGATAGTCTCCAAGGCAAGAAAAATCACTTGGACTTAAGGTCAATACTTGATTTCTATGTGTTGTGCTCGAATAATATTGAGTTTACCAAACACAGATTCAATCTTTTCCCAAGCTTCATTGGGGTCATCAATTTCTTTAAGGTGGAACCTTAAATCATGAGAGATGGCCATTTCGATTAGTCCACATGCTTCTTCACTCCTATTAGCCCATTTGACTTTCTTATCATCACCAGTGGGTGCTTTTCCCTTTCCCAAGGTAATCTGGTACAAGCTTTTACTTCTTAATAAATCTTCCATATGAGATTTCCATTGGAAGTTTTTGGTGCTGGTAAGCAAAATATTACTTGTAGAAGACATATTAAATATGCAGATAATATGGATTTAAAAATTGAGACTGATGATATGGATGGAAACATCTCGAAAATTTATGCGGTTTAAAAAAAAACGGCATTGAAAATGGACTTCGGATGTGAGAGTTATGCCCTTTTAAAAAAATGCATAAACGGTAACACAAGGACCACGTGATAGTGTAAGTTGCTTTATGAAGCGACCCACTTTTATAAAGAGAAGTGGGGATCACTTTTACAATGAAGTTACTTTATAAAAGAAAAGATGGATGGAAAATAAATAACTCTAAAATAAAATATTAAAGCTACTTATAGTGATTCACTTTTATACTTGAAGTGAAAGACACTTTACAATTTGAGCATGAACTTTTTCAAAAAAAGTAACAAAAGAGAGACTTGAACTCAAGACCTCTTACTTAATAAGGAAACTTTTAACCAAATGGTCTAGCAAAACATATTGTATTTTTTAGGAATAAGATTGAAGTTGTTGTTGTTGGAGAGCGTGCTAAAAAAAACTCTTTTCACACAAGAAAAAAATTTCGCATCTCGATGACAACAAGGGTTAGATCTTGGTTAGCTTACCTGAAAGATGCACCTTTTCCTATCTATTTCTGATTTTACGAGATCACACAGGGCGCAGGGAAAATAGAATGCACATATCTAAAAGAGTAGCAACTCGAAAATAAATAATACAAAACCGAAATAAAACCAAAATGATACTCTACAAAAATTAAAAAAATGTGTATTCAAGCTTTATACTTCCAGATTTGACTGAAATGGCCGTATCTTGGGCAAACAGAAACCTTTTTGAGTGAAACAAAAAATGTTATTGACTAAAATGAGTGCTCTAGATGCAATGAAACTGTTCTCTCAGCCCAAAAATGTACGTAAATGATAAAAAATTGAAATGAGGCAACCGGCTTCACGATCTCGATCTACAACAAGAGTGAGTCTTCAAATAGGCTCTGATACCATGTTCGACAACACAGGTATTCCAATAGAGGATAAACAACTTCAGTAACCACTCACATAACCATATCAAAGATCAACACACCGATGTTTTCACATGGTAAAACCCCTATGGGGAAACATCCACGACCCCAGCCAACACAACCACTTGGAGCAGTTTATTAATTCAAAAGAAAAATATTACAGAGAGATTTTACAACAGATTTTATCACAATCGATCATCAGAAAATGAACCTCCATGCTCTTTAAATAGAGATCATGGACCAATCAGGTGTTAAGCCATAGATCAATGGTCATTAAGATCGAGGAGAGTATGAACTGTCAGATCACTCTATGTCGGGAATATATTGTGACCGTCGGATTTCCTAACTACAAATGCATACTAAAGAAACACACTTTTACCTAACGACACATTAGATCAATTAGATCTTAACTAACTCCTAAGTGTCTAAATATCCTAACAGGTTTTAGGTAGTCTCACCACCTGAAAAACCTGCACTGGTCCACATATCATAACAATGCATTCAAACCAACATAATTTCACATACAAAGATTCATACCATATTGTTTCTCGGTCGGTGTTCACTACATCAACCTTTTATCATCCTTATTCTCTGGATATTTAATAGCATATTGAACTGCATATTAGTCTATAACACAAACTCATACATATCTATGAATTATCATCATGTAAATGCATTTAACCATAATCTCAATTCGGTATCCACGTACCAACAACTTCAAATGTCAAAATTTTCAAGTTATAATAGATTGCATAATATCCATCATAATTCAAATAAGGTTAAACATTCATAGAATTGACATTCACATAATAGATTGCATAATATCCATCATCATTCAAATAACATTAAATATTCATAGAATTGACATTCAGATAGGTTTATGCGTCTTAAAAGTTCAAGTGTATCATTAATAGTTTCACAGTGAATAGAAAATAGAGGTGATTAGGCCTTAGGTAGTTCTAGCTGTCTAAGTCAAAATGTGGCATTAAATACACCCAACCTTCGAGAGACATATTCCCAAGGTGGTCAAAAAAGTGAGGGATGATCTCGTCGTAAGGTCTCGACATCCTCCCAAGTAGCAAATCCTGGGCTATACTTGTCCCACTGGACCTTAACTTGGTCTACCAGATGGTTTTTGAGTTGTCAGAACCTACTGTCCAATATGCGTAATGGTTCTACAGTGAGAGTTTCTGTGTCAGATACCTACAATCCCTTCCAATTCAGTTTATGAGATTTGTCAGCAACATAATGACATAGAACAGATACATGAAAAACATTATGAGTTCTATGCAAGTGGGGTGGTAGTACGAGACGATAGGAAACAATTCCAATTCTCTCTTGGATTTTGAACGATCCTATAAATCAAGGAAACAAATTTGTCCCCTTCCCAAACCGAATGGTACTCTTATTAGGCCTGATATGAATGAAAACTTGATCTCCCACTTTATAACTTCGATCAGTCCTATGTGCATCAACATAACTTTTCTGTCTATCTTGTGCTTCCTTTAGTCGATGCCTAATCTAAATCACCTGTTCTTCCATCTCTTGAATCAATTCTAGCCCAACTATCATTCAATATTCTAACCTTTCCCAACTCAACGATGTCCCGCATGGCCTTCCATACAGAGCTTCGTAGGGTGGCATTCCAATGGAGCTATGAAAATTGTTATTGTAGGCAAACTCTACCAAAGGTAGGTACTTGTCCCAATGGGTTTGATTATCCATAACATACATCCTAAGCATGTCTTCCATAACCTGATTTACTCTCTCAGTTTTCCCATCTGTTTCAGGATGATAAGCTGTGCTTAAGTTCAACCGAGTCCCCAACATTTACTGCAAACTTGTCCAAAACCTAGAAGTGAATCAAGAGTCCCTATCTGAAATGATCTTCTTGGGTAACTCATGAAAACAAATGACCTCACTTATAAACACATGTGCCACATCAGTGACATCGTAAGTGTCTCTAACCGAAATAAAATGGGCACTCTTGGTCAAATTATCAACTATAACAAGAATGACATTGTGTCTATGTGATGTGAGCAGAAATCCCACAACAAAATCCATAGAAATGACTTCCCATTTGGACATAGGAACATCATGAAATTTTAGGAGACCTGCTGGGTGGTGGTTCTCAGCCTTCACTTGTTGACACTCTAGGAACTTGGTGACAAAATGGACTACATCACACTTCATGCCTACCAAGAAGAAAATCTTCTTCATGTCTACATACATTTTCTTCACACCCGGATGTGCACAATAAAATGCTCTATGGGATTCCTTGAGTATGATGCTTCAAATATCCCCACCTTCGGGGATGTACATCCTTCCTTGATATCTTAATAATCCATCTGCTTCCAGGATATGTCCTTCATACTTTGGATCTAATTTCCTTCCACTATGGAGGGTTGAAGTAACCTTTAAATACCAACTATCTCTAATAATTTTCCCCAACACATGCTCTCTCAGATTAATTTTTTAGGGTACCAAGGAGAAGACATGTGGTCTCCTTCTCAAGGCATCCGTGATCACATTCTCTTTTCCCTTGATGTGTAAAATTCCAAAATCGTACTCACTCATAAACTCACTCCATCGCCTCTTCCTGGCATTGAGATCCCTTTGAGTAAAGAGATGATTTAAGATTTCATGGTTTGTTTTGAGCTCAAAGTTTCACCCCACTAGATAGTGCCTCCAAAGTTTCAGAGCTAGCATTACAACTGCTAACTCTAAATCATGAGTAGCATAAATCTCCTCATGTTTCTTCAACTTCCTTGACGCATACACTATCACTCCTTCATCCTGCATTAGCACGGCCCCCAACCCTTGTTTCGAGGCATCCATGCAGACTATGAAGTATTTTTCCATATCCAACACTCGCAGAATTGGTGCACTAGTTAGTAACCTCTTAAGCTTGATGAATGCAATATCACACTCTTATGTCCATTCATACCTGACCCCCCTACACTGCAAAGTGGTGATGGGTTTCAATTTTTTAGAGAACCCTTCCACAAATCTCTGATAATAACTCACTAGCCCCATGAAGCTTCTTACCTCATGAGCATTTTTCAACACTGGCCATTCTACAATGGCCTTTACCTTTTCTAGGTCCACAGAGATTCCTTCACCAGAAATGATATGACCGAAATAGTGAATTTCTTTCTGGAAGAAAGAACATTTCGACAACTTGCCATACAATTTGTTCTCTCTAAGGCATGACAACACCACTCGCAAGTGTTCCTCATGATATATTTCATTCTTGGAATATATGAGGATATAATCCATAAAGACCTGTACAAAGCGGTCTAAGTACTTTCAGAATACACCATTCACGAGGCTCATGAATACTACTGGTGCATTGGTCAAACCAAAAGGTACTACGACGAACTCGTAATGCCCAAACCGAGTTCGAAATTCATTTTTAGGAATATCTCCTTCCTTAATCCTTAATCGGTGATACCCTGATCGTAGATCAATTTTTTAGAACACTGCTGCTCCTTTCATCTGATCAAAGAGATCATCTATCTGTGGCATTGGGTACCTATTTTTCACTATAGCACAGTTCAAGTCCATGTAATCTATACACAGTCGTAAGGAACCATCCTTCTTCTTCCCAAAAATTACTAGTGCACCCCAAGGTGAGACACTAGGTCTTATTAGCCCTAACTTGAGTAGTTCCTTCAACTGCATCTGTAACTCACAAAGTTTTGGCACTGTCATCCTATACAAAGTCTTGAAAATTGGCTCCACACTAGGTTTTATCTTAATGATAAAATCAAGCTCCCTCTCAGGAGGTAACCTTGTCAACTCTTTCTGAAAAACGTTTTTAAATTCCGACAATAGTGGGTACTGATCCAAGTAGGGTCCTTTCCCTTCATTGAATTCTTCCACTACATATAATAAAAAAACTTTCCTTATGCAATGTTTAACCTTCAGGTTCGAGATAAAGCGTAGACACACTTTCCTCCGTACACCATGGATCTATACTAACCTTCCTTCATCGTCAATACAGAGCACCCTTTTTGTGAAACAATCAACTATAGCTCGATGAGATTATAACCAATCCATTCCGATGATTAGGTCCTATGTCCCCAGAGCAGTGATGTATACCTTCAACCTAGTAGTACACACTCCCAGGTCTACTAGAAAATTATCAATGCTAGTTCCTATCGCTTGTATTTCCCCTGAAGCCATCTCAACTTGTTTAAAGTCATCGTGCTCGTAGGCTACCAACCCACACTTTTATAATGCACAATGTGAAATGAAACTATCTGTAGCACCATAATCAAATAAAATTTTAACATTGACATGATTTAGCATACCTGATGACTCCACCACCATGGATTGATGTTCTGCCTGGTGATTATTAACAACTGCATAAATATGGTGGCTATCACTCACTCTTCCCATCAGGGCCTTTCCTTCTCTATGCACAAATCCTGCTTGTGACTCTGGGCAGTCACACTGGTAATGGGATCCTCCACACCCCCAACAAGTAACACGAGATGGAGCCTACGCACTTCCCTGTGATGGTATGTGAAATGAGTTCCTTCCCCTAGAGCCCCAACCCCTACTTTTTTCTCCCTGAGAAGGTCGTGGACCTTTCTGTGTTGTCAGTGATGACTGGGATGATGCACTCACTACCATTGAAATATCTGTAGAAACTGCTCTAGGTGCAACTCTATTTCCATAAGGAGGTGGCCTATAGCTTCCTCCCCTAGAGAAGGTCCTAGGGTCCTTCCCAACAAATCTCAGATGCCGTGGAAATGTTTATCTCATACCTCTGTTTAAGCTCATATTCTCCTCTATGTAACGAGCATTTTCAACTACTTCGGCTACTGACGATGGTTTCCACATCCATACCATCTCCTTTATGTTAGGGTTTAACCCATACACAAAACATTCTGCCTGTCGTTGATCAATATCTATGTACAAGACATATTTTACTAACTCCATGAACCTAATCTCGTACTCTTCCACGGTTCTATTTCTCTGAACTAGAGCATGAAATTATACTACATGTTGTTCCTTGTAGTACGCAGGAAAATATTTCCTCTGGAACCTTTCTTCAAAAATTTCCCATGAGACGATGTCCGGGGTAAGGTGAAACTGCCTCTCCAGGTTACCCCACCAGTTCAAGGCACTGTACCTCAATTGAAAGATCATTATTTTCTCCTTTGATGTTGAAGCATAGTCTCTTAAGGCGAAACATCGTGTCATTCCTTCCAACGATGCCTCTGCATGTTCACTTGCATGACCCCCAACAAACTATGGGAGTTTGATCTTCTATAGTTCTCTGGTAATGTCCCTTGGTGGAGGCCCTCCCTTTGAGTCCCTTGATGCTTCAAGGTTACCCACTCCATATGGTGGGGGTTTCACTTCGACATCTGCTGACTGACATCCCTTTAATGTCTCATTAATAGCCTCCAAAGAGCGCAAAATGAGAGCTAATTCAGGCGATGGTGGTGGTAGCGCTGACGTTGGCAGTCCTTGCGATGATGCCCCTCGACCTCGATTTTCTCGAGTCCTAACCATTTTAAAGGATTGAATTTGCATCAACTAAATGCTTATCAAGGAAGAGTTTTAAGGCATTCCACATTTGCTCAATTTATACTTGCAAACATAGGGTTAGGCGTAAGTTTTTTTTTTACTTGTCTGTAAACATACATTTCTCTCTTTAGGGTAAGTGGGTAAAGGTCGGGGTTGAAAGACTCTAAGCTTCGTAACTAGTTTGGGTAAGGTGATAACCCTCTTGCCTTGCTAGGTAAACTAACGTTGTGGGGCACTCGTCAATTACCCTTAGCTATCTCCTAAACATGTATTAAACCCCGTATTTTAATTCTTATATCCTTATATGACTTATAATTGATTAATCAATTGCTTATTTAATAACGTTTCATAATCAATTAACTAAAATTTAATCATAATCCCTTTAATAACAATAATTATATTATATTATATTTATTTATTATTATTATTATTATTATTTTTTTAATTTTTAATTTTTATTTGGTCACCATCATCCTTGATGTGAGGATCTCCCAAAGAGACAAAGGGACTAAGATCACTAAATCACTAAATCACTCCTCAACATAGAATTCAATCCCCTCCAAATGCCGATCCCCGAATTTTCTTTGCGTCGACAAGTGTCTTCACGATAGGAAATATATCAAATATATGTGACATAATGTATATAGAGGTAAGTGGCCTAATGTTAACTTATGGTATTTTATATCTGTAAAAATTATGAAGTCGTGGGAGCCTTAACACCACTTTTTCGTAATTCAAATCAAACACAACTGACCATGTGACTTAACCCTTCGGTCAAACACAACAACCCCGAGTTAAGTATAAAAAATATCTTTGCTAGATCTAGGGTTTGGCATCATTTCTGTTGTGCTCCTGGCCACATCAGAGAGGAAAGGAGAGGAGCCGAGGGATTGAGGAGCTTTTATACCGTCAATTCGTCATGGGTAGTTTGGAAATTCCTTCGTACTAACTGGTTTCCAGTGTTTGTTTTCCCTACCCAAATTTGTTCTGTGTTGTATGCATAGTTAATCCCTATAGAGTTTATGTGGCTCTCGATCAACTGGAAACAATTTTTTTTTGTCTCCCAGTTCTGTTGAAGCTGAGAATTTCAAACGATTTAGAGGTATTTTGTTGTTTTATTCCAGTAGTGAGGGTATTTAGGGTTTTTAGGCATCGGGTCTGGAATTTTTGAGGCTCAAATCGATGAAATCTGTTTATATTTGCAAGGGCTTGTGAGTTTTATGAGGGTTTTAATATCTGGTTCTCTTTGTTTAGATTTGGTGTCAACTACTGCTTCTTTGGGGATTTTTCCCATTTGGGTTTTGTCCAGAAGTGTTGTTTTGGCTTTATCATGGAGCTTGTATGCTGTGTGTTGGTTGATGCATTATGTAATTCCCTCATGTGCTCCTCGATGGCTTAAATATTGGCTTGGACTTTCGTGCGCTCAGTCTTGAGACTTGAGGCTTGGACTTTGGTGCTCAGTCTTGAGACTTGACGCTTGGATTTTGGTGCTCAGTCTTGAGACTTGAGGCTTGGAATTTGGTGCTTAGTATTGAGACATGTAGTGCGTGGGACTTGCGTCCCTCCAGGTTCCTTATCCTCCTCCTCCATGGCCTTGTGTGCACTCGATAGCTCAATTTTTGGTTGACTTGTGGCTTCTCCATTCGACGTAGAGCACTATGAATGCCCCCTGTGGGATCCTCCCTTGTTAATTGGCGCTTATTATTGATTTGGAATATGTTGTTGTTGATGCTTGGTGTGTGGCATGACTCTGAACCTCAGAATTTGATGACTTAAAGAACTAGAGTATTTTGTAATAGGTTTTTGGTTGCTGCGTTGGCTAGGATGCATTGAACATATGTTTTGTCCCTTGTGGGCTCCTCCCTTGATGACTTTGGGACTGGGATTTGTATTTTTTCATTGGCTCTGCCTATGCGGGTTCGAACCCTACTGTATACTTGTTGAGAAAACCAAAATCCCCCTTGTGGGCTCATCCTCTTTGTGGCTAAAGAGAGAAGAGAGGTTGAGTATCATAAGAGTTTTATGGTTGAAATAATGCAGCAGGATTCCATCTCGGTGAAGAAATCCAGGCGAGTGTCCAGACGTGGTAGTGGGAAGGGAAAAATCCGGGCGAATGTCCAGACRTGGTAGTGGTAGTGGGAATTTCTGATCGGAAAATTCCTTTTTCAAACTATTATACCAAACATTCTTTGTCAAGTTTCGRCAATGTGAATGCCTCYGTTTTAACAGTTGGTTGGACAATCTTTCTCATTATGTTCTCTTAGTTATAAATATATGCCTGGTACATGTGTTATATGATGTGTTGTATGATTATGTTCTCTTAGTTATATGTTCTCTTAKTCTTTTTCAATCTATTTTAACTTTCACTAATAAATATTAGCTTTGTGATCACAAAAAGAGGCACATGAAATACATTGGAGCTTCAAGCAATACATTGGTTAAAGGAATATAATGCAGTGGCTACCTACTTGCATATTTTCACTYTGTTAAGAATGGATTAATGTCCTTGCCCAAACTTCATCTCCCTTTCTATGATTTTGTAAAAAMCTAGGACTTTGTATAATGATCTAATATTGTATAACATAATAACTATAGTCTGAAAAAATAAATTCAAAATATTTACAAGTGCTCCAKCCAAAGATATCAACTGTAATACCTCGATGTGTGATTTATTTACCTCCATTCTCTTAGTTAACACATGTACATGTTTACAAAGAAAAAKCCCCAGTGCTGTGGGTGGTCAACCCCAGGTTTCAGTTTTGAAACCGGGCTCTGATACCATATGTAGAGCCTAGTTATTTTCAGGATTCAAAATAATTAAAAGTTTTCTAAAATCTCCTACTTTAATGACTACAATTTAGTTTAGGATTTCTTTCATGATTTTGTTATACTGGAATAAACCAGGAATAATAATGATAACAACATAATAATATCAGTAGCAACAACATAATAATGACAACAACAACATAATACATACCTCCACCTACAGGTTGGTTTATCTAGTCCCTGTTCTGTCTGATCCTATTCTTGCCCAGACTGGATATTAACCTCCCAACCAACTAGAAACGACCTCTCTGGCTCCCTAGCTCTAGGAATCCTTGTGTTTTCATGGCCTCCAAGCCCAAAATTCCCAGCAACAATAGTGCCCTGTGAGAGTTCCCTAAAACTATTCTCCCAATTTCCTCCTCCTCCTCTATCTTTCAGAAAATTCTCAAAAAAAAATCAGATCCCTCTTCTAAGTCCTCCCCTTCTTCCTTATCCTCCTCTCTCAAATCCCCCTCATTAATTCCCAACAACATTATGCCCCCATTAATTCCCCAACAACCTTATCCCCCCATTAATTACTTCACCCATCTTTTAATAAAAAAATAAAAAAATACTCATTAATATATTTTAATAATTAATTAAATTTAAATAAAAAACTATGATAAAATTAATCAATTTAGGTTGTTACATTCTTCCTCTTCCATGGATTTATATTCAAATATTATTTCCATATAATGACTGCCTTATTGTGCAAAACGTGATCTACGGGATGATCTCTAGAACTATTGAACATGTTGGGGCTTGTACCAATGAGTTAGGGGCACTCTCAATGTGTACTGGAGAAAAATTGAACTAGGTGTGCTGAGAATCTGATTGCATTGCTTTGCCAAAAATTCTTTGGAACCATGATTAAATGAAATCAATTCTTGGTTGTTCAACAATACTAGTCTTTGATTGAATGAGGAGTTTCCAATCTAATAATACTTTCATCTTTCTCCTCATCATTGTTAGCATCCAAGATTATTGATTCATAAAAAATGTCTTGAAAATATTATTCCTTCATGTAATGGAAATCTTTCTCATCATTCTTCTTAAGATTCACTTCTTCCACCAATTCTTCTTTCAACCAATGTTCTTGTGTCTTTTCATCATTTGTTGCAAGGATGGAATCTTCTTGTGCATTTGGTGGAGGCTGCTCGATTTCATTCTCAAATTTGTTTATTAAAAGATATTCATATAGAGTATAAGAAAGGTTGGAATATTCATTATCTTATGTCCATATGGGAGAGGGTGGGTGGGAAAAATTTTCTGCAAATAAATTTTCTAACACGTCCCAACTAGTAATGGTCCATGACAGTAGTGAATGGAACCATTCAAGAGCATCCCATCACAGAGTTTGTAAAAATATTTGACATGTAATGTTGTCTTCAGTGAGATAAAAAATTTCACATGCCAATTGGAATCTAAATAAATGATGCTCTGCATCTTCCAAAGTCTTCCCAAAGAATGTATAAAATTTTTCCATAGGAATGTTGGGCATATGAAATTTTTTTTCTGACAAATTTAAAGGGCCTTTATGTAATCACCGTCTTCTTTGTGCATGTGTTCCTTATATTGAATCTTGTAAATCCATTGATGGGATTTGTGAAGAGGGTAAAGGAGCATCATGATATGAAAGAAACTCCTAAGAGGATTCATAATATAATTCTTCTTGAAATTGCTGAATCCTTTCAATGGAATTTCCTAGGCTTTTAAAACTTCTTTCAATGGGATCGCTAGGGAGTTCATTCTCCATAATATTTTTTGTTTCTTGAATCTTTTTGAGGTCATGTAAACATCTTTGAATAATATTTTTATAAACCTCATGCATCTAGAGCAAGCAACAATCTTCTTAAATCTTCTTTTCAAAACTTTGAACCATGGAGACTCTAGTTCCTCAATCTGATCTGAAACAGGGCCTCAAATATCCTGAAAATAAATTTCTCCCCAGTTGAGTCGCCAAAACTATTGATGTCTGAGTTTGTTTAGACCGAAACAACAACCTCATGAGGATATAAATCCCCTTGCGTTTTTATAGAGGAGGTACTCCTCTTTAATTTTTTCTATAAGATTTTCTTTGAATTCTTTCGGGACAATATATATAAATGGGAGAGTGCTATATAGAAAACTCCGAAATATTTATCGCTCAATTAAGATAAAAAATGATAAATATACACCAATAGTTCGTAACAAAAGGACAAGGAACCTTCACTCATAAAATGTAAAATTGGAAGAAATAATATATACAAGTTATATATTATAGGAAATGAAAAACATATCTCACATTCATAAAATATTTTTGATCACATTTATAAGAAGAAAACAAATGGCCCATATATCATAGAACCTTAAAAGAGTTCTTCATTGAAATCAAACTAATATTTTAATGAGTCAATTTCAAATATCTTATCCTCAAATACTTAGAGTTCAAAGATACAATGAAAATTAACCCCGAATTGGTTCTCTGGGATTTTTTCAAAAATAATAGTCTTTATAGTTTGATGAAAACTTATAGTGTTTTTCTAAAAGGAATGGGTTGGGGATCTCGTGGACGATAAAATAAAAGAAGAGAAGAGAATGGAGTCATTGAATCAAATCAAGAGAAAGGATGGACCTGGAAAGAAAAAGAAAGAAAGGATAAAACACCGATTATGTTCTTCAGGGAAAGAATAAACGTAACTAGATAATTTTTGATATAGAAAGAGAAAAAGTTGGGGATAAATGTGATCTTTATACTTACTGTGGTGAATCTCTCATGACTTCATTTGCTTGCTGATGCACCTTTTATATATTTATTTCCTGCGGTTATATGACCGGTATCAATTGCTTCCATTGGACCCTCAACAATCTTGATTAAAGCCCTTTTTAACTATTCTTCAATATATTGTCGCAAAGGAGCAACGATCACCTCTTGTTTGACTTTGATTTTGAACAATTCATTTTCATATTGTCTATGGTCAATTGAAATATTTTGCAATGCGATTTCAATATCCTCATTTATTTTGGCATATTATATAAGCCAATTATCAAGATCATCTTCAGTATATTCAATGATACTATTGAACTTCTCTACTGACAATTTATTTAATTTTTCCACGCTTTCTTAGAATTGTTGTCTTGTTTGAAGCATTGAGTTTGAGATTAGATTTGGATCTTCTACTTCAATGGTGTTGCCTTCAAGATCTAATCCAAGCAATTTAGAATAAGCTTCAGTATTTTTGGATGTTAAGTCATTGATTTCATTTGATAACTCCCTTAATACATTAATTATTTGAATCCAACATGCCTTTAGTTGTTTTATCACCTACAACATCTGAATTATTCATTGAAGACTTTTTCTGCTGAGATGCTATAGAATGAGATTTATTTTTGGATAGGGTTCTGTTTTTGGAAATAATAGGAGACTGAACATTCTTTTCATTACAGGGTTTTACTTTCTTCTTATAATGATTTGTGGTAGTTATGATGGTTTCAATATCACCTGCTTTCCTTTCAATACATTCAGCTGGAGGATCATGGTTGTCTCCTTCTATAAATATAAAAGTATTAATAAGTGTATTATTGAATCCAAATGATACGATGCGATCATGAAAATGATGATTAGGGTCAAAACCCTTAATCTATGTTGTAAATTTCATGTTATATTGATCAAATTGTATAACATATTCATCAATTTTAGTAGTTCCTCTTAGAAATATTTCGTCGACCTTCCAAGGTAGTGGGATAAAATGTTTCTTCTTTTTCTCATAGAATAAATGCAACCATGACTTGTATTTCCTTGCTAATTCAACAATGAATATTCTGTATGGAACATAGTAAGGAAGATAAATCCATTTTTCATGAGAGAAATAAATCCCTATAATATTGTATTTTTCCATTTCTTCTACAATCTCCTTCTTATCCATAAAAGTTAATGCTTCATGTGATAGTCTGGATGTATTTTCTCCAAAGACCAACTTCTTAAAGATGGGCACAAATTCATTATATACTTCATAAAAGTAGTGAGCGACCTTTTGCCTCCATAGGGATTGATACCATATTGTGATTAGATGAACGTTACAATTTAACCTTTTCCCTATGTTGAATTCCTTGAAGATATGACAGTAAGTAATAGAGAATATCAAGAAGGAGGCCATGTAAAACTTCTTAGTGTCTTTAAAATTTGATAGTTGTGAAGAAATTTCGCTAGAGATAATTTTTCCCCAATACAAAATCACTTGTTCTTGAATTTTAAAATATAAGATATAAAGAGACAACTGATGAATGGTTTTTGTAGACTCTTTTCCTCTAATTCTAGTAAAAATCCATGCTACTTCTCGGTAGGGATTTTTCAATGAACTAACCTGAATTGTGGATATATCCTCTGGCATTGCTGAAGGATCTTCTAAGTATTCTTGTAGAAGCTCTAATTTGTTTTTATTCTCCTTAAGGAAACTTCCATCTTTGTCTCCTTTGAATGTGATAGTCGACTCTGGTAATTTTATCATATTCTTGAAAGTTGAAGGCTCTGAAGAGATATGGGATCCGTTTTTTAGTATAATTTCCCTTCAATTTTGAATAAACTTGTTGATGCACCATGAGACTATGTCTTTTCAATCAAAAACTTCGAGAACACATCCAACTAGAGCAATAAATAATGTCCAAGTATTATTTTCATTCCTTTTTGGTAAAGGAAATGTTGTGAAATACCAATAAGATCTCGACCAATGAAAATTTTAGACTTCTCGTGCGAATAGGTTCAATGTGTGTCCACAAAAATGCTGCATTCTTATGACCATTCTAGTGTAGATGGAAAAATTTGCATACAATTCCTTAGGATATTGAAATATAATCTTCTTTAGTAATATGACTTAAGTCCTTTTCGATGTAGAATTTAATAAAATTAAACGATATTACCTCGAGAAGTATGCAATCAATAACGACCTTTTTAGAATTCAATTAGCAGTTATTTTATGTAGGAATAACATTAAATAGATATTGAGAAATGTGACAAATGTAATGGATATTGAATAGCGGGGTGTAGGGCATGGAGGAAATATGAGGATGAGTTTGCAATTCTGGGAACCGGGGAACCCACGGTGAAAAGGAAATGAAGAATATTAAATTTAAGGGCCATTATGAGGGTCACATAAATTTTGGTGTATTTTGGTGGTAGTGAAATTAAAAATAAGAGAAAGTGAACCCACGAGTCCGACAACACGCGAACCCCCGAGTCTGACAACCCATGAACCCACTATAAAGGATATCAAGAAAATGGTTAAGTCTTGGTGAAATTTGTATGCAGTGGAGAAGATAGGTGCATTTTTTATAACACATAGTTCTTTGGGAAAGAAAATACACCTGTCGTGAATGAACCTGCCATGACTAAAACAAATTCTAAGTAAAAATATATAAGAAGAAAATGAGTATTAAGCTACAAACAAAATAACAATATCTTATATTATTATGAAATCTTAGACTAAACAATTTATTTCCTTAGATCCAAGATTAATCATTACTAGCTTATTGCTCAGATTTATGAAAATAAATGAATACGAAAATGAAAGAACAAAAAAATATACACACCATCAACAAAAATGATCACAAGATATATCCTAGGAAACCTAATATGGGAGAAAACCTAGCTAGAAGGCAATGCCTATGCTCTACTCTATTTTCTTAAGTTATGAAATGCAAGTACAAAGAAAGGGACACTCAATATGGAATTGAATTTGACATTGTGACTTGGATGATTGCTAGATAATATCATACCTCCTCTTTTATGCTCTTAAAATACCACTCCTAGATGCTATGCTCAAATGTGGAACAATTGTTGGAATATTCACCAATACTGAGAGGGCGGGGGTGAATCAATATTGAGTAATTTTTACCACTTTTAATCAAAACATGTAATGATCAAGTTTATCAATCAGTTATCACTTATGATTGCATTCAATATATCATAAACATATAATCATAAAAAATGTATCACATCATAATCAAAGATACATAGTACACCATAGTTTTACGTGGAAACCCAAATGGGAGAAAACCACTGAATGCTTTCTTATATATCAAAATATTACATTCATAGGAAGCACAAAATTCCAAATTCTTCAGAACCAATTGGAAGGAGGCTCCAACCCCCTATTTACATGCTCCAACATGAAGGAATCTACAACTCTATAGATTCTCCAACTCGAACTAGAAGGAGACTCAAACCCCTTGATTTACAGGCTCCAACTTGAAGGAAGCTCCAAATCTCTGTATTCTTTGACACCAAACGAGGGAAGGATATGACCTCCTTTCCTTTCCCCTTCCTTCTGCCCTGAAATATAAGTGTAGACTCAACCTGTCACCGAAGCTGTCTCTGATAATCAACTTGTCATTGATAATCAACCTCTCACTGATAATCAACTTGTCTGTTAAGAACCAAATATCAATATAGCATAGAAAATCCTCAGAAAAAGTACTCAACTCCTTGAAAAAGAGAGAATTTCAGATAATAAGCCTCTTCGAGGGGGAAACCTCCTTTTACCCCACTTAAATGTTCAAGTACAAGATGATTCAAAATGAAAATGTCTCCTTGGTATATATAGGAGACTAGGAGGTATAATTACAA
>ML782516.1:481570-503305 GCA_009831015.1 Picea engelmannii
GGAAGAGGTCAAAATCCAAGTACCATCCAGTCAAGTTGTCAAAGAACTCACAAATAAAAGATTCAGTTCCATTACTGTAAAAAGTATGGACATTATGCATATGAGTGCAGAAAGAGACAACACAATCAGAACAAGCAAAGTCAATATTAGTCACACATCACAAATAACCAAACTCGCACTATGTTTATGGTGCGCACTGTAGCTTTGCCTAGCGCAACATAAATGCCTAATATAGTGTCACCAATTGAAGGCAATGTTTCTCAAGCAAATCCATGTGACATATGGTACTTAGATTCAGGCTGCAGTAACCACATGACATGAAACATAGATCTGTTTTCTAGTTTGGATGAGTCAGTGCAAACCAAGGTTACAATTGGAACAGATATCCAAGTCACTATCTTAGGGAAAGGGAGTATAAACATTTTAACCAGACAAGGAGAACATAAATTTATGTATGATGTATATTATGTTTTTGGTCTGAAGCATAATCTGATGAGTACATGGAAACTGTTTCAAAAAGGATACAAAATCTACATGGAATATAATCACTGTTTTATTATGGATAAATTCCCAAGAAATCTTCTTATTTCAAAAATCCAGATGAAAAGTAACATGATGTTCCCATTGACATTGAAGCCAACCAAGAAGAAGATTACAACACAAACTGTTGATAAAGGAAAAAGTGTGCAGTTGGACACCGCATTCATAACAAAAAATAGTGTGCGCAATTCTAATGAAGGAAATAGTGCACTTAGTATGAAGAAAGGAGAAAATGGCGCAGAGATGAAGGAAACATTCCAATCTGAAATTCATGATGATTCCTAGCTATGACATTTCAGATTTGGACATATGAACTTTGGAGGCCTGAAGCTACTACACACAAAGGATATGGTAAAAGGTTTTCCATTGATTGAAAAACCAGAAAGAATATGTGAAGGATACATATTTGGAAAGCAACACAGAGAATCATTTCCAGTTGGCAAGTCTTACAGAGCAAAAACTCCACTAGAAATAGTACACTCAAACATTTGTGGACGAATGAAAACTCCATCAATAGGAGGCAATACTTATTTTCTAACATTCATTGATGATTTCTCAAGAAATACATGGATTTATTTCCTAAAGCATAAATTCGACGCATTGGGTTGTTTTCAACAATTTAAATCACTTGTGGAGAAACATAGTGGTTTTTACATCAAGTTTCTAAGAACAGACAGAGGAGGATAATACATGTCAAGATAATTTCAGAAATTTTGTAAAGTTCATGGCATCTACAAGCAATTTAATATGCGATACACACCACAACAAAATGGTGTCACAGAAATAAAGAACAAAACCATCATGGAAATGATGCGCAGTATGTTGACAACCAAAAATATGTCAAATTAGTATTGGGATGAGGTAGTAGCAACTGAAGTATACATCTTGAACATATGTTCGACAAAGAGTGTGAAGAATAGAGTTCCTCGGGAAGCATGGACATGTTCAAAGCATAATGTGGCACATTTAAAAGTTTGTGTTTGCGTCGCATACGCACATGTACCAGATAAGATGAGAAGGAAGTTGGACAACAAAGGACAAAAACGTATATTTGTTGGGTATTTTGAAGAAAAAAAAGGAAAAGGATACAAGTTGTATGACCTTGTTGCAAGAAAATTCATAATTAGTCGTTATGTTCAGTTCATGGAGAATGAAGCATGGGATGGAACCATTGCAAAGACAGTAAAAATTATTGATGCAATGGAGCATGATGATACAAAAGATGAAGTGGTTCAAACACCATGCACAAGTCAATGTGCACTCCCATCTAAATCTGGCACTGCAACACAAATTACCATGCAGAGTACTCCAGTAAGGACAACAGGTGCACAATCTACATCTAGAGTGAAACAAACATCGACAAGCAGTTCAAGCAGTTCTACATCTCTAGATCCAACTTTAGCAAGTCTGTTACAGAGAAAGACAAGAAGTCAGTGTGACATCTATAATGAAGATGCATCAAATTCATTTTTAGTTTTTTCTCTGTTTTCACAAATAGATGATCCATTAACCTTTGAAGAAGTTGTCAAAGAGGATTTATGGGCACAAGCCATGAATGAAGAAATCAGATGCACAGAGAACAATCAAACATGGAATTTGGTTGATGTACCTGAAGACAAGGATGTTATAAGTGTCAAGTGGATTTATAAAACCAAGCAAGATGCAAAAGGAAATGTACAAAAGTACAAGGCAAGGTTAGTTTCAAGAGGATTTACACAACAACCTGGAATTGATTTCAATGAAACATTTGCACTAGTTGCGTTCATGGACAAAGTTAGAACCATGTTAGCAATTGTCGCACAATACAAATGGCTAGTTTATCAGATGGATGTAAAGTCAACATTCTTGAATGGAAACTTAGAAGAAGAAGTATATGTGGAACAACCACAAGGTTATGAGGTTCTAGGAAAATAAGACAAAGTATACAGATTGAAGAAAGCATTGTATGGATTAAAGCAAGATCTGAGAGCTTGGTACAATCACATTGATTCATATCTCACACATAATGGATTTCATAGAAGTGAAAATGAGCCAACACTGTACATCAATTAAAATCAGCAAGGTAATATATTAATTGTTTGTTTATATGTGGATGATTTGATATTTACAGGTGATTTTGGCATAGAAGAATTCAAGACAGTCATGAAGGATGAATTTGAAATGACTGATTTTGGGCTTATGAGATATTTTTTGGGAATAGAAGTGCACTAGTCCAAAACCGACATATTTATCTCATAGTACAAGTATGCGCATGACATATTGAAAATATTCAATATGGTAAATTCAAATACAGCACCAACACATGTCGTAACAAGATTGAAGCTAAGAAAGGAAGATAAAGGGTCCAAGGTAGATCCCACATTGTTTAAAAGACTGGTAGGCAATCTTATGTATCTAGAAATGACAAGACTTGACATTATGTATGGAGTGAGCCTAATTTGAAGGTTCATGGAAACTACAAAAGAATCACATTGGAAGGTAGGAAATAGGATATTGAGATATGTGAATGGAACAAAAGATTTTGGCATCAAGTACTCCATTTCATAAGATTTCAGATTCACTGGATACACTGACAATGATTGTGGAGGCAACATCGATGAAAGAAAAAGTACCTCAGGGTACACATTTCATTTTGGAACCGGTATGATATCATGGGCATCAAGGAAGCAACCCATAGTGACACTTTCTTCAGCAGAACCAGAGTACGTTGCAGCTACAAGCGCAGCTTGTCAAGAAGTATGGATGAGAAGGATGTTAAAGTATTTGTTGTAGGAACAACATGAACCAACAAAAAAATTCCGTGACAACAATTCATCCATCATGTTATCAAAGAATCATGTGTTTCAAAAGAAAACCAAGCACATTGATACAATGCATCATTTTATCATAGAATTGGCGAACAACAAAGAGATCCATTTAGAATTTTGTAGGTCAAAAGAACAAATTGTAGACATTTTTACAAAGGATTTGGAAAAAGATGCATTTGAGCATCTGCGCAATAGTTTGTGGGTCCGCGCAGTAATAGATGAGTGTCAGTAAAGTGAAAAACTCAATTTTTTAATGTAATTTTATTTTGTAATCCCACCAACTTATAATTAAGGGGGAGTGTTGGAAATTGTAATTACAAGTCGGTGAGATCTTCACGTCACCGTCGATTTGTCCGTAAGTCATTTTGTCAGTAGTTTGTTAGTGAACCGAAATGTCAGCCAGACAATCTAACAGACCATAAGTGTAAAGTCCCACATTTACTCAAAAGTCAGTCGACAAGTAGGAAGCTATAAATGGAGATGATATATATCTTCTCGGGTTGAGTTAAGTGGTTGAAGAGTCATTCAAATTAATGAAAATATTTAATGTTGAGTCGGTCTTAGCTTCTGTAAGAAGTCTAAGTATGTGTCTATATAATTTCAAGTCTCTTAGTTAGTCGATGATGCTAGATGATGCTGAAGAAAAGAATTTCATGCGTAGAGAAGAAGTAGTGAGGTAGAGAGAACCAAAAACAACTGAATATTTGACATAAGAAGTCATTAGAGCCAAAGCTCATCTTTTTCATTGTATTTTGTATTCGCGCACAACGTTGAAGTTCATTAATATGAAGTTTTGTGTATTGAAAAAGTTTATGTGTTATTTATGAGTTTATGTGATAAGCATAGCATTGTGTTATTTCAAATTTATAAATCATTAAGTGTGTGTATTCACAATGCGCAACAAACTGAGCAGTCTGTGTACTACGTAGTGGTCTCGAGAACTCTGTAGCGTAGCATGTTTGGTGTGTAGTATTTGAAACTGCATTGAGCAGAGTATACTGCGCCCACTGTTGATCCTTTAAACATCCCTTTAGTTGACTGAGGAAACAATTAATGATTACTACTAGAATTTAAGATTATAGAATGAATCTAAATTACAAGGATTAGTATTGCAAACATAGTTATTGACTTTAATATATGAGGTTTGGGAAAATCCTAATATGTTTGGATTTTGTAATTATTTTCTTTACAACAAGTGTTGAGGATTATTATAGTATAATGGGCATGAGATAATTTATGGTAAAAAAAGTATGATTAAATATTTACCCAATCTATGGAAATGTGGGTTAAATGTTGGTTGATATAATTACCCTTGATGAAAGAGATAAAAAGTATAGGCATTCATTGACAATTTAACAACAATTCAACTCCAGTTACTCGTTGAGGAAGGGTTTCTTGTGCAGCTTCAAAGCAATTCCATTAAACACTCAACTAAACTAGTGTGTGCAGGTGAAGAAAATCAGTTCAACCACAGATTCCTCTCGAAGTGAAAGAAAACAAGATCATCAACATTTCCCTGAGAGATGGCACTTACATTATATAGATAGATATTTTATTTCCATGAGACAGTATTACAAAGGTGGTAAATATGGTATGGACAATCAGGAGGAACATACCATGTTTCACTATTTACATCTAATGAAAATGTGCGCACAATATACATCGATCGGCTTGGAAGAGGACCGTTTAAAAGAAATATTAAGCGATTCCCTACTATTGCTGTCATTGCCTCTTCGGTGTACGATACCTTGCTTTCATCATCCTCAATTTCTCTTGGGATTTCATCCTCTCCTTCATCATCATCATCTGGTTCTAGTCACAGAAGATCACATTCAAAGCTAGTAGCCCAGGTTTATGAATGTGGAAGCCATGCACTGGAATGTGGAACGTGGAAGTTGTGCACTAAATCATATTTTCATCCAACTCATTGTAGCACAAATCTTGGAATATCACATAAAAGAGGCTCTGAATTTTCTTCTTGGAAAACCTCCTTGTGCCTCTTAGAAGCAGTCAATGTTGATGATTACAATTACGCGAGACATTCTCCAGGACATGAACTTGAGAGAGAGCCCCTGAGAGGGGTGTGTGGTTCCTATCTGAGACAGAGCTAGAACGTAGATATGGCCTCATCCTTATAGAGAGTTGAGAATAACTCCAGATGATTCTCCTATGTAACGTAGTGAGAAAGGAGATCTGTTGAGTTGGACGTGCCTGTGGCTGAGCACAAGGTGAACGTGTGAATTCCCATAGAGCTCGATGCATCGTCATGAGACATAGATGAAGATGATGTATTAGCCTCCTCTGAGCAGAGAGATGATATGATGAACTCTAGTTGACTCTCCTATGTAATGCAGTGGGAAAAAAGATCTGTTGAGTGGACATGCCTGTGGATGAGCATGGGTGAACGTGATCCTAATGGCTGAACACTAGTGAGTTTGGTTCTCCTGTGAGATGCAGTGAGATAGATATGTGGACATAGCTATGGATGTGCCCCTAGTGGTTGAGCACTAGTGGGTGTATGTGATCCCTTGCTATATTTTTCAAGAGTCAGACTTTCTTGTAACCCTAATTGTAATGTAAAGGGTACAGGTTGGCCCCACCTTAATGTAATTGATAATTAATGTAAAATATAATTAATCTGGTTATTATTAATTATATTGTGAGTTAGAGAGGTCGGCCCTGTTGTGCCAATAAACACTTCTGTTGACAGGTCAAGTCTAATATAAGTAAGGGAAAATTCCCCATTAAGGAATCATATCTTTTGTAAGAGTTTGGAAATTTCAGTAAGTACATCTTTTTGGGAAACGTGCACACCTCTCTTGGGCACTAGTATTCTAGGGTTTGCAAGAACCCTCTTGTGTGTTATGTTTTCTTGGTGGTTAAGGTCTTTCTCTTGAAGAATATATCAAAGGATTTGGTTGGGTTTTCTTCCCTTGTTGAGAAGGGTTTCCCATGATACTTCTTGTGTTCTTGTGCATGGTGTTTCTTCTTATGATCTTGGTTGCTGCAACATAATTGTTTATGGTTTAAGTTAAATTCTAAAAAGGAATGAACTTCATGCTTAACCTTTCTTATTGAAAAATCAACATGGTATCAAAGAATAGTTCTTGAATAACCCATTGCACAAACAACTTTCAACCATCCTCTCTTTCCTGCAGAAACTGTATGGCCCTCCTAGGGTTCCCATAAAATCCGTACGACCTACCCTTCTGAGCGTTTTCAACACTTGGCACTTGGATGTTGGGGCTAAAAATAGCATAGGTGCGTACGAACTCCTTCAACGCACCTACAACAAGTCCCAAAATTCTATTCCGATCATTTTGACTTTTTGGCCCTAGGGTTTCTAGGGTTTTGCTAATTTCTGCAGAAAATTTTAGAATTGGGTTTCTTCAACTCCTTGAAGGAGCTATTCATCTTACCAGTGCTATCACATCCTTCAAAGGATTATTTTTGGTAGTCATAAGTCAAACAAAACCTAAAAGTGCTAGCCTATCCTAGCCGTTAGGTTTTCTAGCCTAGTTGACAAACGTTTGTGAAGAATCCAAAATTAAAATGAGAAAAATCATGATGGGAGGAAAGCTTGATGGTTCAAGCAAACTCAGTTCCAGGAAGACAAGAAATCAAGGAGATTAAGACATAAACATCTCAACACTCTCAGGTATGGTCCCTACCAATGATAATACTTGGTTAATTGATAGTGGTGCCTCCAGGCACATGATCGGTCTTAGAGATCACCTAACACATTTTGTTGAGAAAGAGACACATCTACATGTTGTCCTTTGAGATGATTCCAGATATAATGTGAAAGGAGTTGGAACTTCTACCTTCCAACTAGATTCATATATGCAGCTTCAATTAAAATAAGTAAGATATGTACCCGAAATGAAGAGGAACCTTGTATCTATTTTTTCCTTGGAAGAAAAAGGCTACAAGGTTACTTTCTCAGAAGGAAGAGTTCATGCATGGCACAAAGACTCTCATATCAATTATGCCAAGGTAATTGGTGTCTCAGAAAAAAACTTGTATAGATTAACCATCAAACCAGTCCAAGCCCTGCTACATGACACTATTATCTTGAGTGAGCTATGGCATAGAAGACTTGCTCACATTCATTATAGATCTCTCCCAGCTCTAGGGAAAATGGTAACAGGTCTACCCAAAATATATATTCAGCATAAAGGTGTTTGCAAGGGTTGTGCTCTTGGAAAAAATGTTAAAGGATCCTTCTCAAGCAACGACAATAGATCCAAGGAAATATTGGACTTGATACATTCATATGTGTCTCGGCCAATGATTTTTGCATCGCTGAATGGGTAATTATACTATGTACTCTTCATAGATGATCACTCCCGGAAAAAAATGATTTACTTTCTGAAGAACAAGGATGGAGTCCTTGCAAAATTTCAAGAATTCAAATCTCAAGTTGAGAACCATACCAGAAGAAAAATTAAAGTATTAAGATCAAATAATGGAGGAGAATACACCTCAAAATATTTAAACATATTTTGTATTGAAGCGGGGATCAAGAGGGAGTTCAAAGTTCCTTACAACCCTCAACAAAATGGGGTTGCTGAAAGGAAAAATAAAACTATCACTGAGGCAACCAAAGAAATGATACATGATCAGAGTCTACCTATGACTCTATGGGCAGAAGCATGTATGACAACAATGTATGTTCAAAAACAAAGTCCTCATCAAATCCTGGAGAACATTACTCTAGAATAATCCTTCACCAAAGTGAAGCCTGAGATTGGACACTTCAAAATATTTGGGTGTCCAATATATTTTCATGTACCCAAAGAGAAGAGATCCAAGCTAGAACCTTTAGGGAGAAAGGGCACATTTGTAGGATACAGTGAATCCTCAAAAGCATATCGAATATACATTCCTGGTCAGAGACAAATTGAAATAAGAAGAGATGTTACCTTTGAAGAAGAAATAGGCTTCCAAAGATATAGAGAAGATCAGATGGAAATTGATAGTGAGACAATGCCTTCTCCCCCTTCAACAATCCATAGGGAGACATACATTATTCCAGTTGATCCAGTAGCTCTAGTTGATCCAATTGTTACATCTGATTCAATTGCTCCAAGTGACATACCCAAAGATATTACAGTTGGACAGAAAATGCATGCTTGGGCCCGCAAAACTATACAAGAAGCAGAGGGACATAAGTCCCCTCAATGAAAAACCAGAGAGAGCAAGATACCAAAGATATTCTCAAGATACCTTTCAGCCATGACCCACATCATTGACTCAGAGCCATATTTTCATGGAGAAACTTCGGGTGAACAAGTATGGCAAGATGCCATGACTGAAGAATACCAATCTATATTGAAAAATGATGTATGGGATATTGTTCTAAGACCAGAGGGAAAGTATGTAGTGACTTCCAAATGGATTTATAAAATCAAGCATGCAACTGATGGAAGCATAGAAAAATAAAAAGTGAAATTTGTAGCCAAAGGGTTCTCACAAATAGAGGGAGTTGACTATGATGAGACTTTTGCTCCAGTATCCCTATACACCTCCATCCATTCTATCATTGCACTAGCTGCTTCCATGGGTTGGAAGCTACACCAAATGGATGTAAAGACAACCTTCCTCAATGGTGAAATTGAGGAAGAAGTTTATATCGAGCATCCATAAGGATTCATTATACACAACGAAAACTCTCATGTATGCAGGTTGAAGAAAACCCTATATGGTCTAAAAAACACACCATGTGCTTGGTACAAGAAAATGGTAATGGATTTGAAGAAGATGAGTGATACTAATTCAAGAGAGGCAGATCCACACTTATACTGACAATTGATTGGATCACTGATGTATCTGGTTAACACTAGACCGAACATTTTCTATGTAGTGAATGTGATTAGCCAATTTATGATCCAACCGAGACAGACACACCAGATAGATGAAAAAAATGTATTGAGATACTTAAGAGGAAAAATTGGTTATGGCCTAAGATATGCCTCCAGTGTAGACTAGATCCTACAAGGATATGCTGATTCAGATTGGGCAGGAAGCGCAGTGGACAGAAAAAGAACCTCCGGTTGCTGCTTCACTTTAGGGCCTGCCATGGTTTCCTGGTGTAGCAGAAAACAAAGCTCTGTGGAATTGAGCACCGTAGAGGCAGAGTACATTGCATTGAGTGTATCAGTCTGCAAAGCAGTGTGGCTTCGCAAACTTCTGACTAAATTATTCGATCATGAGATGGATCCTACTACTATTCATTGTGATAACCAGAGATGTGTAAAGCTCTCTGCGAACCCTGTGTTTCATGATAGATCAAAACACATCGAGATGAGTATCAATATATCAGAGACATGGTGCAAAGGAAGACAATACACGTGAAATATCTTCCTACTCATGAACATATTGCATATATCTTCACCAAACCACTTTCCAAGACAAAGTTAGAGTATTTCCATGAGAGACTTGGCTTGGTGGAGAATGCCTCCCTAGATGAGAGGGAGTGTTGATGATTACAGTTGTGTGAGACATTCTCTAGGACACGAACCTGAGAGAGAGACTCAGAGAGGGGTGTGTGGTTCCTATTTGAGACAGAGATGGAATGTAGAGATGACCTCCTCCATATAGAGAGTTGAGAATAACTCCAGATGATTCTCCTGTGTAACACAGTGAGAAAGGAGATCTGTTGAGTTGGACGTGTCTGTGGCTGAGCACAAGGTGAACGTGTAAATTCCCATAGATCTGGGTGCATTTTAATGAGATAGATATGAAGATGATGTATTATCCTCCTCTGAGTAGAGATTTGAGATGATGAACTCCATATGACTCTTTTGTGTAATGCAATGGGAAATAATATATGTTGAGTGGACGTGCCTATGGATGAGGACAAGTGAACACGATCCTAGTGGTTGAGCACTAGTGAGCATGGTTCTCCTGTGAGACATAGTGAGATAGAGATATGGAAATCCCTATGGATGTGCCCCTAGTGGTTGAGCACTAGTGGGTGTATGAGATCCCTTGCTATATTGTTCAAGAGTCAAACTTGCATGTAACCCTAATTGTAATGTAAAGGTACAGGTCGACCCCACCTTAATGTAAAAGATAATTAATCTGGTTATTATTAATTATATTTTGAGTTAGAGAGGACGGCCATGTTGTGCCAATAGACACTTCTGTTGACAGGTCAAGTCTAATATAAGTAAAGGTAGATTCCCCATTGAGGAATCATATCTTCTTTGGAAAAATGTGCACCTATATTGGGCACTAGTCTTCTAGGGTTTGCAAACACCCTCTTGTGTGCTAGGTTTTGTTGGTGGTTAAGGTCTTTTTCTTGAAGAATATAACAAAGGATTTGGCTGGGTTTTCTTCCCTTGTTGAGAAGGGTTTCCCAAGATACTTCTTGTGTTCTTGTGCATGGTGTTTCTTCTTGTGATCTTGGTCATTGCAACATAATTGTTTATGGTTTAAGTTAAATGGTAAAAAGGAATGAACTTCATGCTTAACCTTTCTTATTGAAAAACCAGCAGTCAAGTCAAGCAATGGTAGCTCTGCCCTAACGATAGGGACTTGCTTCTCTGCAACTCACCTTGTTTTATATCCAGTTGAAGAATATTATGGACATTGACAAAATTATTCTTTTTCTTATTCTTTATTCTTATTTGGTATTCACTTTAATAATATCATGGACACTCGACTACTACTTCATATTCTTCTTTGATATTCACTTAATAAATATTAAAGACATTGAAATTCTTCTTCTTAGGTATTCACTTGAATAATATCATGAACACTGAATTTAAGAATATCATGAACACTGAATTTAAGAATATCATGGACACTCGACTATTACTTCATATTCTTCTTTGATATTCACTTAATAAATATTATAGACATTGAAATTCTTCTTCTTAGGTATTCACTTGAATAATATCATGAACACTGTATTTATTCTTCTTTGGTATTAACTTGAAGAATATCATGGACACTCAACTTCTTCTTATTCTTTTGGGTTCACTTGAAGAATATCACGAACGCCATGGATACTAAAATAATATAGTTGGAGGAGGTCAAAGAGGTATCATGTGAACCTATTTAGAATCATATGGAAGACATATCTTAGTCAAAAAAAAATGAATGAAGTCAAAATTAACTCTTGGAAGGAAATACAACTCTAGGTGGAGATATGCATCTAAGTATGACTTGGACATTTTGTGAAATATTCTTCTTTGATATTCACTTGAAGAATTTCATGGATGCTAAAATAATATAGGTGGGAGGATCAAAGAAGTATTATGTGAACCTATATAAAATCATGGAAGGTGGAGGAATGATCTTAGTGAAGAATCTAACTAAACTCAAAATTCACTCTTTGATGGAGATACAATTCTAGGGGTGATATGCATCCAACTATGACTGGGAAATTTCATGAAACATTTCACCAAAACATATGTGAAAAGTCCCAGGTGAAATTAAATGAATCTCTTGAATCTCTTTTAGAGATTGCACATAATTATTCTCAATGTTTGTCCCATAACCAAAAGTACATTAATTTCCTAGGTGTAGGAATCATGTATTTCATTTTCACATGCCCCAATTTGATTCCACTCTAATAGGAATTATGAATTATTTATTTTCTTTCTCTTTCTAACCTTTCTACTCATCTATAATTTTTCTCCATGATTTGATCATTCTTATTATTTTCAATGAATCCACAAGTTCATCCATCAACCTATGATGGATAATGTTGATTACATCTAATATTCAAAACATGTATGATTATTATGAATTATTTATTTTCTTTCTCTTTCTAACCTTTCTACCCATCTATAATTTTTCTCCATGATTTGATCATTCTTATTATTTTCAATGAATCCACAAGTTCATCCATCAACCTATGATGGATAATGTTGATTACATCTAATATTCAAAACATGTATGATTTTAAGAAAAAAAAAAGATTTTAACATTAATATTTAGCATCCATGTCTTTCAAGCCCACATTTAAATCTTCATATCCTTATGAAAACTAGTTTATCTTTCAATCTCATATTTAAATATTCATATCCTTGTGAAAACTAATTTATTTGAGTTAAAATTTCACAGTTTCCTTTTTTGTATATCTTCCAAACTATCCTTGAATCATGAATTAGATTTCTAAGTGGAGATATATTCCTCCTACAAATTAGGTTACCATTCTAGCTCATGAAAAAATAAGTTCCAAAAACTCAAATTTTATAGGATGTAACTTTTAGTTATTTCTTAAAATTATATTATATAGTATGTCAAAATTTTGAAGATCAAGGGGTTAGTTCAACTGATTGTTTCTAATGTTGTTAGGAATTTATCTTGTTCCATGTTGGAAAGTGCTTGGTCCAAATCCCCTTGGGTGAGGTGTAATAGTCTATGCTAACGGGTTTATTGGGTATGCCATCCATGAATGTGGGAAATAATCCCTTGGATTTCCCTTTGAGGTTCTCCTTGTAAAAAAATAGTATGTCAAATTGAATAATTGGAAATACTCTTTCAATTGGTAGTTGTTTTGATATGATTTAAGTTATTCATTTTTTTCGACAGACATTGGATATAATAATAGAAATATGTTGGAAGTAAGATAAAATAATAGAATTAAATATCATAATAGCCACACAAACAAAATCAACATTCACCATTAGCATATTGAGATAAGGTTGGGGACACCTACACACCCAAGAGTAGAATGCAACCATAATTCCAAATAGAAGAACAAAGACTTCTCCAATAAATCTCTATTAAAAGATCAACATACATTTCATTGATAGATAAATATAGATGAAAGGAAAGACAGAGGATCCCACTCATGTAAAATAAGAGTTATGTCATAGGTTTTACCCCAAGAACCTTTATGGGGTTATTAGGCCCTTATTTAACTTGATTGATACAATTCGTTCTAGTTTTTGTTTTTGAGAAAAAACTCACAGAAAACACTATTCGGCCACATGATCCATGGATGGTTTAGTAAAAAATTGGTGCTAATTATTTTGCCTAATCCCAAGGGAATAAATGGAGTCGAACTTGTGACCTCCAACCATGAAAGTTTCCAAGTCTCTCTCCAATATCAAGTCACTCTAATTATATATTGTAATGTCCCCATTGGCCTAGGAAGCATAAGGGATGGTTTCGCTAGCCTTAATTGGTTCTCGTAGGCTAAGCCAGAGAAGTTACCTAGGGAACTCAATTTTTTCCTAGGAAATGACTTTATAAAGTGAAAAAGGGAAAAAGGGGGACATGGGTCTTAGTCAAAATAAAGTCACTTAAAAATTATAAAGTGTGCAAGAATAAAGTGAATTTAAAAGAAAATTAAAAGTAAAGTCAGCAGGAAATAACTCAATGAAGAGATAAAAGAGGTGAAAAAAGGATGCACTCCTCATTCTTGCTTTTTCTCATTGAGAAAATATATTTGGAGAGAACTTAGAGAGTTTTCTAGGGTTTCATTGTAAACCCTTGCTTTCATCTTTGGTTTCGGTGTTGCAACGATATACCCTAGTCAGATTCGAGAACAGGATCATCTTAGATTTCGTCATTGGACTTATTGCTACCTATTTTCATCTCCTTGTAGTTGATTTTTGGGAGGGAGGCCGAATTTCCTTGTGTGGCGGATGAGTTGGGAAGCATAGTGGTTGAATTTCTTCAAGGAGGTTGGCGTCTCTGCGTGTGGAAAAAATATCCTCATCCTGGGCGCATTTATCCATATCTGGGAGAATTTTCATGTGGGAGGATCGAGTTATTGTGCGGTAATTGTGCCCCTCTTTTGGTTGCTGATATTTTTGGAAATCTGGGCGAGTTTGTTTCTATGGTCTAGCCACACCATTTATGGGTGTATCCTCCTATGTCTGGGCGCAACATACTTACAATGGTGGAGGGATTTGGGAGTGGGATCTTGTGTGTTTCATTGCAGGCCCCTAACATCCACTGGGTGGCACATTAACTCTGATCTGGGTGCATCTATGAGCTTATACACAGAGAATATCATCGTTGATTGAAGTATGATATTTATTACAAAATTGGGCGCATTTCCTCTCATCTCTAAGTGGTGAAGCTTGTCATTATTCGTGTGGGATCAAAATTTCTGTTTGGGGCTAGTGCTATCATTCATATTCAATGTATAATATTGGTATTCACTCTATATTGACTGCTGCATAAACATATATATCTGAAGGTAATTCTCATAGGGTTGCATCTCTAATAGGCGGGTCTATTCTACATAACGTGGACATACTCACTCCCTAGGTTATATATTTTCATTGCACTCTCTTGTAATTGCTTGTTGTTGTGTAAAAAAATTGCTTGAAGTGTCTTTATAACAACATTGTGACAATATATAATTTGAAAGTACAATGGTTAACATAAAATTTTATTTGAGCACTCTGTAACGCTCCCTTTGCAACCTGATGCATGTCCTGAATATCCTACTGTCGAACCTGCCTCCTGCAACGAGCTGGTACAGACAAAACCCAGGGAATGCATAGACACAATGAGTCTAGAAGGGGGGGGGGGAAACCCCCTCGTACAATAATGTAACCACCAATGATAGGGCGGTAACAAGAGCCAAGCGGCCTACCTTTGAGCCACTGATGCAACTACGTGACCAGAACCTCGCAAGAGAACAAAGGCTTAGAAAATAAATGGATGTGGAACCAAGGACATCCCATCCAAAGGCATCTCATGGATGGGATCCTGTAAAATGCATTCTGCAGTCAGAAAAACCTCCCAGATATCTCATAAGTTCAACAAGGGTGGGAGAACACACACAGTTCATGCGAGAGCATGCCCTCATCGGTAAATTATTAGGGCTTTGGTCGTCTGAGCGTGACATAACACGGTGGATTAAAGACCAGTGGAACCCTAAAGAATACTATGAGGTACAAATAAGCAACAAAGGCTTCTTCACGATCATCCTCTACAACCCCGAAGATAAGGACAAAATCTTCGATAATGGGCCATACTTCTACAACTCGGTGGGGTTATTTCTGCACTTCTGGACAGACCGCTACAGCTCGAAAAAGGAAGACTTCACAATGACTTCAGTGTGGATCAGACTATAATCCTTGCCTCAGGAGTTCTGGTTGGAAGAAATCCTTATGGGAATAGGGAACACAGTGGGGTGTTAGTTCAAATCATCGGATACTACAAAGCAAAGAAAATACACCTCATATGCCCGAGTCTGTGTGTATATGGACATCTCCAAAGCCCTACCTAGATCTGTTACTCTAGAATATCAGGACGAGGAATGGCACCAAACAATCGACTACGAACACATCCCATTTCGATGTAGGAAATGCCATGAACATGGTCACCTCTTCAGGGATTTCCCACTGAACGCCCAAGTGCCCAAGGATAGAAAAAAAAAAAAATATGGCTTCACCACGGTTACAGGCAGGAAAAAGAACCCCATAAGGAGGCAAAATCCAGACCCTGCCCACAAGATTTTGATGAAAAAATCCTATGAAGTTCTGAACTAGCTCTCAGAAGATGAAGAGATCCAAGATCTGCACAAATCGAAAAAGCAAGAGAAAGGGAAAAGCCAAGCAATTCCCTCTTCTACAAAAAATAAAGAGGCGAACCCAGAAGAGAGAGGGGCGGTAAACAGGGATATCCATATGCAAATGGATGAACATGATCTAGCGGGCATCGATCATGAAAAACTTGAAGAATCCCTCAATCAAAAGGATCTGCACGCCCTCCCTAAAGAGAAACTCTGCAAGGTCCACAAAGTCTTTCTAGACTCCACAACATGATCCACAGAAAGGCTCGGTATAGCCACAAATCCAAGCTCAGACTCAAAGAGAATGCCATAAGAAAGAAAAATAAGGGGGCAAAAATCTTCCCAACAACTCATCAGAGAGGCAGGGAATCTCATGCTCAACTCTGGGTAGATCCAAAAGCTCTCGGAGGGATGCCTCCACCCACCTCCACAATCATTATGATGAATATCATCACTTGGAACATCAGGGGACTCAACGACATATCCAAGAAAAGGATCCTCTGAGACTGTATTCGTGCAAAAAATCCAGATGTCCTCCTACTATAGGAGACTAAATGCGTTGGAGCATAAGAAAAATCCATCTTCCACCGTAGTTGGCATGGGTGTGATTTCATACATACCAACTCCACAGGAGCATCTGGGGGAATATCAATTCTATGGAACCCCAACACTGTCACATTGGAAAAACCCTTCTCCAGCATAGGCACGCTCACGACTCACTTCACGGTCACAGGGTCGACACAGGAAGGAGCCATCACAAATGTATATGGGCCATAGAGCCAACAGGACAAATAAAGCCTCATGAAATGGATAGCTCACCTCAAAACTCTTTTGAGCACGTCCAACTAGATACTAGGAGGAGACTTCAATATGATCCTGACACTGGAAGAGAAAATGAGGGGAACTAAAAGGCTGGAGCCAAACAATGGTAAATTCAAACCACTTATTGACCAGCTAAATCTAGTATATATTGAAACTCACAATGACACTTTAACCTTGTCCAACCATAGAACTAGACATCAACAGGTGTCATGCCGTCTTGATCGCTTCCTTGTATTGGAAGAATCGATAGAGAAGGATCTGGCCATGGAAATCCTCATGCTCCCAAAGGTAGGTTCAGACCACTGGCCTATTGCCTTTTGCCTGGACACAGGGGCAATACCAAAATACAAACACTTCCGATTTGAGAAATTATGGTTATCACACCCTGACTTCCATTAGCTAGCAAAGTCTTGGTGGGCCTAGGCAGAGATAGCGCATGGAACCTGCATGTACAAATTCCAGCAGTGCCTCAAAAACTTCAAGCACTCGCTGAAGCTCTGGAATAAAAAAACCTTTGGAAACATATTCCAGCGTATCCAAGAAATATAAAATAGAATAGAAGCATTGTAGAAAATTTTTATCTCAGGAACCAGAACCATCGACCTAATGAAAGAAGAAGAGGATCTTCAAGTGGAGTTAGAATAAAGGAAAAATCAAGAAGAAATTATGTGGCGCTAGAAATCCAGAGTCTAATGGCTCAAAGAGGGAAAAAGGAACACAACGTTCTTCCACCGAGTCATGGTGCATTGCCTTTACATCAACCGGATAACTCAATTGGAGGATTCCCAAGGAAACCCAATCAGAGAACACACCCAAATTGTAGAAGAATTAAACACATACTACAAAGAGCTTCTCACGAAAACCAACGAGGACAAGAAGGAATCAATCCAGAGGATAACCAGGCATATACCCTCCCTGGTGACTCCGGAGCAGAATGATTCCCTGATGAGACCCATCACACAAGAAGAAGTGGACCAGGCAGTCAAAGGAATTCCCTTAGGGAAAGCGCCTAGCCCAGATGGCTTCGCCACTGACTACTTCCACCATTGCTGGGAATTAATCAGGGAAGAGGTATGGCAGGTAGTAGAGGAATCTCAAAACTCATGCCAAGTCCTACCCACCCTCAATTCCACCTTTCTCACTCTCATCCCGAAAGAGGAGAGAGTCACTCACCCCAAGCAGTACAGACCAATTTCCCTTTGCAACATCATCTACAAAATCATCACAAAGGTGATAACTACTCGTCTCAAAATGATCTTTCCTTTCATCATCTCCAAAGGACAAGTCGAATATGTGGAAGGGTGACAAATCATGGACACTGCCATCCTCACTCACGAGGTGATACACTCACTAAAGACGACCAAAATCCCAGGTATGCTCATCAAACTTGACCTTTCAAAATCTTTTGATAGAGTCAGCTGGCAGTAACTTCGCTCCATGCTAGAATCTTTTGGTTTTGATCATCAGTGGGTAAACTGGATCTTAAATATCACCTCTTTAGCCTTATTTTCCATACTAGTCAATGGTGTACCTTCCCAACCCTTCTCTCCTTCCAGGGGCATTAGGCAAGGAGAACCCCTTTCACCTTTTCTCTTCATTCTCATGGCGGAAGGGTTAGGACGTTACATCAAGACGGCGGTTCTGGAAGGCTCCCTTAAAGGCCTGCCCTTGCACAACATTCAGCCGACATCCTCGCATAGTCAGTTTGTTGATGATACCCTCCTCATGAACACCCCTACAACAAGAGAAGCCAATAAGATCACTTCCATTCTCTCTAATTTTGTGGAAGCCTCCGGTATGGCCCTCAACCTCGACAAATACAAACTCTACTTCTTTAACACCCCGATAGCGGTCTAGAATCATATTTCCCGACTCCTTGGCATACCCAAGAGATCCCTTCCATCCAAATATATTTGTATGCCCCTCAAAAGAGCACCGACATGCTCCATCTCCTGGGATAGTTTGCTTCTCTCCATCTCCAATAGGCTCAACAACTAGACCTTTAGACCCCTCAAAATCATGGCTACATTAGTGCTTCTCAAGTCAGTCCTACAAGCCCTTCCCACCTACCTCTTCACTGCCATGGTAGTGCCTAAGCCGGTCATTAGAGCCATCAAAAACCTCCAATGTGGCTTCTTATGGCATGGACATAAACCTAACAAGAAGTGGGCCCTGGTCGGCTAGGACAAGCTCTACAAGCCCAAAGCTCTAAGTGGACTGGGACTTCGTGACCCAGGAAAGCTCAATCAAGTTATGGGAGACAAAATTTGGTGGAGATGGCTAAATCATCCCACAGCTTTATGGGCACAAATATGGAAACATAAATATGCCCTAAACGCCCAGGCAAACCAACTAATCAGACACAATGATCAAATCCAAGGTTCTAACATCTGGAACACAGCCTGGCAAAACATATCGCTAGTTCAGAAGAATTCTTTCTAGGATATCAGAAATGGGGAAAGAGCACTTTTCTGGTAGGATTCTTGGCAACAACAAAATCCTCTAATCCACCTAGTAGAACTCAACCCCCTCAGGCAAGCACCTCACCAGGACACGTCCTTTCGACGGGTGAAAGATCTATGGAGAACCTCTGATAGGAACCTTCCATGGTGACAGTGGAAAACAAAAACCCTGGAGCTACAACTCTCAGGGGAGACATATCTACAAGCCTGGAAAGACTGCGCAAACCACAGGAAAATCCCCACGCGGGAAGGTCCGAACATTCTCAGATGGGGTTACTCCACCACAGGCAATTTCTCAGTCAAAGAGGCTTACTACCTGCAAGGGAACTACGAAAATCATGACAAGGAGAGTATCTGGGGCAAGGCATGGAGCTCCACACTCTAGCCCAAAGTGTCCACCTTTTTATGGCTCACAGTTCAAAACCACATCCTCACTTGGGATAACCTCAAAAAAAGGGGCTTCATCGGCCCCTCGATCTGCACCTTATGCCAAAAACAAGAGGAGACGATGGAACACCTTTTCAACAGTTGTCACTACAACCAGTGGATTTGGGACCAAGGATCTCAATCAATGCGCCAATCGAACCAAAATAGAAATAACATCAGAGATACCCTAGAGAACAAGGACTTTCTCTCCTTCAAAAACCCTATTCTTGCTCATATCTGAAAAATTCTCCTGGGATTCACTCTCTGGCAAACCTGGAAAGAAAGAAATAAAATAATCTTCCACTCAAAGGCCTCCCCACCTACCCTAACTTGGGAAAGAATAGCCACACTAATCTGAGAAACAATCAGAAGCAAACCCTGGACACCGAAGGACCTGAATTGCAGTCCGAAGGAGCGATGCATTTTCCAAAATTGGCAACTCAGTCTGAATGACCATCCTACTATGATTGTGACTAGCCGCCAACCCAGTAGAACGATCACTTGGACCCCCCCTCCAACTGGATTTATAAAGATAAACTTCGATGGAGCCTCCAAAGGGAATCCTGGACCAGTTGGTTTTAGGACGATTCTCAGGAACTCAAATGGCGAAATCCTCTACCTCGTGGCAGGCTTCATGGGTTAAAACACAAACATTGTCACTGAGCTCATGAGCCTCTTAAGATGCCTCCAAGTAGCAACATACAACCACTTCCACAAGGTCATCATGGAAGGGGACTCTCAGATCATCATCCAACTAATAACCAAAATTCTCCATGGGGAAAACCCACGGAAAATTTCACCCATTTGGAGACTCTCGAGACTTTTGGAGTATTTTGGTTCCCTCCTCTGTCCTAATATCACCATCATTCCCTCTCATGTGAAATGAGAAGAAAAAAAAGTAGCAGATTGCCTGGAAAATGAAGGGGTTACAACTGAGATGGAACATCTCTACTGGGAGGCCCAAACTTTTGCATGAATTGATCTCTCAACCTGTTGTCAAGCCCTTTCTAATAGGGAATTACCAACCTTAGATGGGGTGACACATTGTGCATCAAGACCACTCGGTCTGGATCCTGGCCTGGCCATAAATAAGGGCCATCGGATCCCATCCCCTCACCATTAAGGATGGGAGCAAGCCCCAACAACCAACCTCATGCCATGATACCTCTCACTCGTGTGAGGAGTCTAGATGCACAAAGAATTAAGGAGGGAGCTTTAATGGAGGATCCTGTCACGTCCACCCTCCCGGATATCAACGAAAGTTTCTATGGAATCACCCATTTCGATATTGGGCCGCACTAGCCATGCTACTCTGAGATCTGGTGAAATTACAGGAACACCACCATCATTTTGGCCATCACTTTTCACATCCCCATGTCTAGAGAAAGAGGGAAGCCCCACAGGGGCTCCACCTGGTATAATTTTTCTGCTCATCAGAAGAGACAACAATTTTTCGAAAGAGCATTGTCTATGGACCGAACCCAGCTCGTCCGCAGAGAAAGGAAACTTAGGACACCTCCCATGGCATATGTGGAGGAGGTATTTCTGGAAGAGCCAATTCAGGCTCCCCCATAACACATCCTCTTTATTGTACCTAACAATTGGCAGTCTCCAAGCTGCCTCGTGGGGGAGACCACCATGGATGCTACTGGGGCGCAAAACAAAAAAAACAGAAGGGAGGGCCAGATGGAGGAGTTTCCCACCTGATACATTGAAGAGGATATTTCAGAGGAGTTGGACTCGCAGGAGGCCACACGTGCAGGAGAACACTTCTCAGGCATTGACAACAAGAATGCTAAGGGGGAACAAGACGAGTCACAATCACGAGAAGTGGCCATGGAGCAGCAAAGAGGGAACACGATAGATGAGGCCGAAGACACTAGAAAAGGTGGTGAATTGAAGGATGGTGGTCAGGTGTGGGAGGGTAGCATGGCCTTCATGCCACATGCCATATCCACCATGAAGGAATCATGGCATGTCCAACCGCCATTCTTCCACCTGGAGCACCTAGAACTCATGTTTGACTTGAGGAGTGCAATATACCAGATATATAAAATATGCAGAACAGAAACGAAATGCTAGAAATAATAGAATAACAGTAAAATATCCAGCATAATCTTCACAATACACATAAATGATTCACGAAATAGCAACAGAAATAGCACTTTGAATCAGATAGCAA
>ML782516.1:508462-524556 GCA_009831015.1 Picea engelmannii
TCCATCGTTCCATCCTCATCAACCAATGGATTGATATGTTATATGACGCATACTCCAATGCGCTAGCAGGGAAGAGATGCCTGACATGCGTGCAACCTTTCGTGCTGCCAGCTAGAGAGGGAATGCAGGAAGGCGATGCTGACATGGCCACCTCAAATTCCATCGAGTAATTGTTTTCGTTCATGTTTCTGGTTAGAATTTTAGTTTTGGTTAGATCTATGGATCTGCAACTATTACATTTTAAAATTTCTTTATTTTCAAGATCTCTGGTTCATCTTTAGATTGGGGGTTTCCATCTGCCTTGGTTTCCTACAGGTAGGACATATGGCTTCCTACTTTTTGACTTGGACAACATAGGCTTCCATTTTTTTCGGTTTCTGTTAATTTGGCGGGATAGCTAGTAGACCAAACATATTTGTACATTTTGGTAGCTAATACAATAGGATCCACCTCTCTTTTTTTACTTAACAAAAAAAAACACTGTGACAATCTATGTATGACCTTCACAATATTAATTAAACAAGTAAAAATTCCTCTTGAATTTATGTTTGCGGTGATATATTTTAGTATTGGTTGCTATTGGATATTTCCTATAAATTGTTAGAAGTTGTCTCATTACAAAGAAACATTAAGATTGCACTTACAACAGTTTGGGTTTAAACTATTTGAAGAAATATATCAGGGACAAACCATCCTTAAACTCAGAAAAAATTCCAAAAACATAAAGATATATCTAGTTGGGATATTACAGTGGTATTAGAGCATGTTCCTCTGCAGTTGTGGGATCTAAGGGGAATTTGTAATCAGATTTATGATACCAAAAGATGAGCATAACATTACCTACCAGAGACGTAGGGAAAGAACCCAAAATCCCCCTGGGTGGGAAGAAGAAGAAGTGGTTAGAGAAGAAGGGATAGGAGAGGAAACACCTTCTATCACACCTAAGGGAAAATGAACCGTGGGAAAAGAAGATGATACCAAGATCAACAATTTTTTCAATATCTTGAATGACTTGGGCAAGGGTCAAAATGCCATGATGGAACTCATGGGGCAGTTTGCTAAGAATTCGTTGGAGGGCACAACGAAGTAGAGCTAGAATGGTGATGGGGGTTCAAACAATGGAGAAGGCAACCAATCATGCACTACCATGTAGAGCCACCCCCACTTGTACACCAAATCCCCCAGACCCACTATACCTCAATTTTTAGGGAATGAGGCCACAGGTCCATCGATGCAAGTTGAGCAGGATGAGACCTATAGGGAATATTTAGAGGAGTACAGGAGACTAGGAGATGATTTCCACTCAGCCATGTCCTTCACGGATTTTTTCAATATGAAGAGAAGAAATCGACCAAGAGGGCCCATGAGGGCCACAACACACAATTTTGAGTTGCAGCGTACCATTGGGAAAGTCATTATTCCCAACTTTGTTCGGGGCTCTAAATGCTCTGCCAGATCTTGGGTGGATAATATCGACACTTACTTCCAACTAGACCAGATGACAGAGACAGATGCCATTGAATTGGCCACCTTGCACATGGATGGTGAGGCCCATGAGTGGTGGTACCATGGTTTAGTCACCTTGGGACATGTCAGGGTTACCTCCTACCTGGAATTCACACAAAGACTCATCGAAATTTTTGACAAGAAGGATCATGAGCTTCACTTCAGAGAGATGTCTCAACTCAAAAAAGAAGGTAGCCTAGAGGCCTATATATCTGAGTTTCAGAAGGTCACTGTGATGGTGTCAGAAATCTTAGAGGGTTGTTTGGTGATGTTGTTTTTTGAGGTTCTAATGGAGCCTCTATAGGGATGGGTCAAGGCCTACAATCCTACCTCTTTATAGGATGTAGTTGGCAGGGATTGGGACATGCATGATGCAGTACCTAAAATCCAGTTTCCACCCAAATCCACTTTTACCCCAAAGACTAAGGAAACCATACCACCTCAGAGAGATTGGGCCGACAAGACCAAATTAGATGAATATACCAGGAGAGAATTGAGGAAAAAGAAATTGTGTTTCAGTTGTTAGGAGCCATGGGAACTAGGCATAGATGCACCGGGAAGGACAGAATGGGCAAGGCCCATTACATTGAGGTATACTCTGACATTGATACTGATGATGATGATGAGGTGGAGCAAGCACAGGACCAGGGACATCTAGCATTAGGGGAGGAGTCTTCATAGGGTGGGGATAAAGACTCAATCATGGCCTCGATGTCATGATTTTCGAGGTATCATACCTTTAGGGGCACAAGGTGACAATATTGATTGATGGTGGAGAATCCCATAACTTCATTGACGATAACATGGTCGAGAGGAGAGGAATTCCGACAGAGGAATTCGATGGGTTCATAGTATTCATACCAAGAGGCCAGTAGATGAGATGCACCAAGTGGATTCTCAAGTTCACAATAATCATGGGAAACTACTCAATGACAAATGATTTCTTTGTGGTGGACATACCAGACACTAATGTAGTATTGGGTGTTCAATGGCTTTACTATATTGGGAGATACACTACTGATCAAAGGACCATGGAGATGGATTTTACAGGCCCATATTGAAAGAAAGTGGTCCTACGAGCCATGCACCAGTACCCACCGATGATTGTATCATCGCACAACATGGAGGCAATTATGAGGCATGGAGATATAAAGTGGGTTGTAGAGTGTTGTATTTCTGTCAGAGAACCACCTGACCGTCTGCAACAGATTCTAGAGGACTTACATGTACTACTTCACAAACATCATAAAGGATTTAGTGACATTCCTCCTGGAATTCCACCTGATAGAGGTTTTGAGCATATCATAGAGCTAGAAGAGGGGGTCCAAGCAGTTATCACAAACCCCTATCGACACCCTAAAGTTTACAAGGAATAGATTGAAAAAACCATTAAAGAATTGTTGAAAATGGGTCACATCCGCCCTAGTTCCGACCCCTTTGCCTCTTCCATGGTCTTAGTCAAGAAGAAGGATGATACTCTATGGATGTGTATGACTACAGGGCCCTAAACAAGAATACAATCAAGAATTAGCACCCCATACCTAGGATCGATGAATTAATGGATGAGCTCAGGGGAGCCAAATTTATCTCGAAGATTGATCTTCGATCATGGTATCATAAGATCAAGGTACAAGAGCAGGACGAACCTAAAACAACCTTTAGATGCAACTATGGGAATTATGAGTTTCTGGTCATGCCAGTCAGACTAACTAATGCCCCTACCACTTTCCAATCATGCATGAATCATGTGTTCAATAACTAGCTGAGGAAGTTCTTATTGGTCTTCTTTGACGACATCCTCATATACAAAAAAACATGGGAAGACCATCTACGACACTTGGATGAAGTACTTGGTATTATATAGAGTTAGAAGTTGTATGCGAAGGAATCCAAGTGATAATTTGGTATGACAGAGATGCTCTACTTGGGGCACATGATTGGGAAGAATGGGGTACTTGTGCACCAAGAAACAATGAGGGCAATCATTGAGTGGCCAACTCCTAGGAATGTGACAGAATTGAAGAGCTTCCTTGGTCTTTGCACTTATTAAAATAAATTTGTTAAGGGATTCTCATAGTTGACAACGCCACTGACCAATCTCACCAAAAAGGGGGATTTCCTTTGGATAGAAGAGGCCCAAGAGACATTCAAGAAAATGAAGCAGGTGATGAGTTCATGCTTTGTTTTATCACTCCCCGATTTCACTCGGCCCTTTGTATTGGAGTGTGATTCTTTGGGAATTGGGATAGGATCTGTATTGATGCAAAATGGTCACCCCATAGCGTTTGGGAGCTGCAAACTCCAAGAGTATGAGTGGAATTACTCCATATATGACAAAGAGATGTTGGCCATAATGGATGCTTTGACCAAGTTTCGACAGTACTTGGTGGGGAACAGGTTGAAGGTAAAGACTGATCATAATAGCTTGAGGTTTCTCATGGAGAAAAATGAGCTGAGCGAGAGGCAACAAAAATGGATCAGTAAAATCCAAGCCTACGATTTTGAAATTTAGTATGTGAAAGGAAAAAATAATGTGGTTTTTGACGCCCTATCCAAGATACCCACTCTCTCTCTCATGGATATTTCAGTGGAATGGAAGGCACTTCTATTGGTAGAATACTCCAAAAATAGGTTTTCTTGTGAGATACTTGATGGTCAGGTCTCCAATGATAGGTACAGGGTTATTAATGACATCATATATTATAAGCACTGGATCTATTTAATACCAGAATCTCAGTTGAAGGACAAAATTATGCATGCAACACATACTTCTCCTTTGGCAGGTCATCCATGATACCTGAAGACTTATAGAAAAATTAGGGAGAGGTTTGCTTGGAAGGGTATAAAGAATGATGTATTGAAGTTTGTATGGGAATGCCACATCTGTCAGCAAAACAAGGTGGAACATACCTACCCAGCAGGATTGATCCAACTGCTTCCCATTCCTGAACAAAAATGGGAAATAATTTCGATGGATTTTATCACAGGTCTACCTCTGGTTTAGGGTAAATATTGTATTTACGTGGTGGTTGAAAATATTACTAAATTCGCCCTTTTCTTCACCATATCGTCCAAATAATATACAATGCAAGTAGCATAATTGTTCTTCAGAGAAGTATTTCGACTGCATGGACTACCCAAGACAATTGTCAGTGATCGAGACATCAAATTCATGGGGGAATTCTGGAAGGAGTTTCTCAAAATCGTAGGGACAAAATTAATGCCTAGTACCAATTATCACCCTCAGAATGATGGGAAAAGTTTTTGTAAACAAGTGGCCCGAGGGGTATTTGAGAAATTGTGTATCAGGGAAAAAAAAGGTGTGGCTCAAATGGCTTCACTTGGGTGAGAATTTCTATAACACCACCTATCACATGTCGATTATGATGAAACCTTTCAAATCTTTGTATGGTTATGACGCCACCACCTTTGTGTATCCTGCATTTGGGGGCAATCGGGCACCCAAATCCAAAGATTGGATTCAGGAGAGTCAGAACATCTTGCGAAATCTCAAATATAACCTGCAAATGGCACAAAATCAACAGAAGATGTACGACAACAAATATAGAGTGGAGCATAGTTTCGAGGTGGGAGACTTTGTATACCTCCAATTTCAGCCATACATGCAATCATCGTTGAAAATGAAAGGGGTAGAGAAATTGAATCGATAATTCTATGGTCCCTATAGGATTTCGAGGTGAGTTAGGGAGGTAGCTTATGAGTTAGAGATTCCAGAGGGGTGTAAGATACACAATGTATTTCATGTTTCATTCCTCAAGAAGGCAGTGGGACAACATGTTGTCATTTCTACAGAGCTGCCACCATTGGATGCAGAGGGGCAGTTGATTCTAATTCCGGAGGAGGTGTTGGAGACCAGAGAGCGAAAATTAAGGAACACGAGCATTAAAGAGTACCTGATCAAATGGAAAAATCTACCTATCGAGGACGCTACTTGGGAAGGAGATCATATATTGAAACATCCTGGATTATAGTTTCTTGAGGACAAACAATCGCAGGAGGGGAGGACTGTAATGTCCCTGTTGGCCTAGGAAGCATAAGGGATGGTTCTGCTAGCCTAAATTGGTTCCCATAGGCTAAGCCAGAGAAGTTACCTAGGGAACTCAACTTTTTCCTAGGAAATGACTTTATAAAGTGAAAAAGGGAAAAAGGGAAAAAGGGGGACATGGGTCTTAGGAAAAATAAAGTCACTTAAAAATTATAAAGTGTGCAAGAATAAAGTGACTTTAAAAGAAAATTAAAAGTAAAGTGAGCAGGAAATAACTCAAAAATGAAATAAAAGAGGGGAAAAGAGGAGGCACCCCTCATTCTTGCTTTTGCTCATTGAAGAAATAGATTTTGAGATCTCTTAAAGAGTTTTCTATGGTTTTCTTGGAAACCCTTGCTTTCATCTCTGGTTTTGGTGTTGCAACGATACACCCTAGTCAGATTCAAGGACAAGACCATCTTAGATTTTTTCATTGGACTTATTGCTACCTATTTTGATCTCCTTGCAGTTGATTTATGGGAGGGAGGTTGAATTTCCTTATGTGGCGGTTGAGTTGGGAAGCATAGTGGTCGACTTGCTTCAAGGAGGCTGGCATCTCTGTGTGGGGATGAAATATTCTCATCCTGGGCGCATTCAACCATATCTAGGAGAATTTCCATGTGGGAGGACCGAGTTATTGTGTGGTAATTGTGCCCCTCTTGTGGTTGCTGATATCTTTGGAAATATTGGCAAATTTACTACTGTGGTCGAGCCACACCATTTCCGGGTGCATCCTCCTATGTCTAGGTGCAACATACTTACATTGGTGGAGCGATTTGGGAGTGGGAGCTTGTGTGTTTCAGTGCAGGCCCCTAACATCCATTGGGTGGCACATTAACTCCAATCTAGGTGCATCTATGAGCTTATACATAGAGAATATCACCGTTGATTGAAGTCTGATATTTATTACAGAGCTGGGCACATTTCCTCTCATCTCTAAGTGGGGAAGATTGTCATTATTCGTGGGAGATCAACATTTCTGTTTGGGTCCATTTCCATCACTCATATTCAACGTATAAGATTGGTATTCACTCTATATTCACTACTGCATAAACATATATATCTTAAGGCAATTCTCAGAGGGTCGCATCTCTAATAGGCGGGTCTATTCTACATAGCGTGGACATACTCACTCCCCAAGTTATATCTTTTCATTGCACTCTCTTGTAATTTCTTGTTGCTGTGTAAAACAATTGTTGGAAGTGTCTTTATAACAACACTGTGACAATATATGTATGACCTTCATAATATTAATTAAACAAGCAACAACTCCTCTTGACTTTATATTTGCAGTGATATATTTCAGTATTGGTTGCTATTGGATATTTCCTCTAAATTGTTAGAAGTTGTCTCATTACAAAGAAACATTAAGATTGCACTTACAACAGTTTGGGTTTAAACTATTTGAAGAAATATATCAGGGACAATCCATCCTTAAACTCAGAAAAATTTCCAAAAACATAAAGAGATATCTAGTTGGGATATTACATATATGCTTAAAACTTATTTAACAGTAGTTGTGTTTTACAAAGATTAAAATACAATGTGAGAAAGACCTAGAACTAAAACATTATTACAAAATTGCAACTTTACATAAAAATAACTCATATACATACATTTATTTGAATGATAATAAAAACATGTTTATGAACATGTAAGTTGTTACTCTCCAAATTTAAGTGTGACATTTATGAATTCTCTACAAGTGTTGCTAGCTCAAAATTAATTGTATTAGAAAAAATGGGGCTAAGACAACAAATAATAGTTGGTGGAGGAGAATGATCTCGAGGAATTTGAATATTAAGGTAGAATATTGAAAAATCACTATTACTCCCACAATTATGAAGTTATATGAAGATAAGGATGGATTGATGAAGTTGTTACATCGCCAATTTGGTCATCGATATTTCAAATTGATCTTGAGCTAGATACAAATCTTGCTTGCAATCAAAAGCATGATTTTGGGATCCCCTAAGACACTGTTTAGCACGTTTACCATGTGTTGGATCTCTATATTGAAGCAACTTGTGGGCACCTACATTTTTCCTTGAAGCAACCCACGCCTATTTGTGTTGTGCCAAAATAGTAACATGCAGTCACCTACAAAATGTACCAAAATAACATAAAATTTAGGGAAAGTATGGGATTAGAGAGGGATACATGATATTTAAACACTTTTATGTATTGGATTGAGATCCTAACCAACTTTAGCCACATTTTCTCAACATAAATTGAGGGTTCAAGGTTGGAAAGATTAGTCCAACACACATTTAAAAGAGGTTAGGAGAAATCTCTTGATCGTGAAGTTTTTTTCTCTTGAGAAGCCCATAATTTATAGGTATATGCTACCTAGGGTTGTTTAGATCCTTTCTTCATCCCCCCTTTCCCAATAGTCATAACCATTGGTGAGATAATGAGAAGGATATCAAGGTAGGAGGAATCTAAGCTTGAACAAAGAAGCTATCTTCAGTGCAAACAAGTAGAAATGCAAAGAAGCTATCTTCAGTGAAAACAAGTAGAAATACATGATATAACTTTTTTATTTATGAAATGCAAATCCATTTTCTTCCCCCCCGCGAAAAAAAATAAAATAAAATTCAGTGCTATGGAAATTCATATATTCTTATGGTTTATTTGTATAATTGAATTCATGAAATTGTATACCTTCTTACATTAGACATTAATATGCAAGCTGAATTTGGTTTGTAGATTATAATTCTCCAAATAAAGAGTAAAGGTGTTTTTGTTTGAATATGTGTAAGTGTTTGAGGAGTTCTGATGTTAAGAGGTCACCCTACTACTTGAAAAGCAAACCAAAGGACTTAGAAGCTTTCACAATTATTTCCCTATCATTTGCTTGACTCTTTTGATATCTACAATAATCTTAGAAAAAGAAAGAAGATTAGTGTCTCTGTTTACAATGTCAACAAATTAAAGTACTAACCCTTTGTTGAGGGAACTTAATAACTCTTACCTAAATTCCCTCTAACAAATGGACTTGAACAAATAGATTTTGATCTTTCTAAATAATTGTGTGGAAGAAAATGATAAAGAAATAATCAAAACGTCACTCAAAGCACATTACATTACAATTTGTATTTTTTAAACTTGTTTGAATATGGAAAAAATGATGACTTGTTTTATATTATATTATGTAGTAGCTTTGTCGCTTAACTCAAATGTTTGAATATTGTAGGCTTAATTGAAGATGTCTTAGGGTCTTTTACTCAATTGGTTGTCTGTGTTGTCATCAAAACCTAATTTAATGATACTTACCAAGTTAGGTTCCATAATAAACATGATAGACATGGATAATTAATCTACCCACCATTTAAAAATTTAAAAGAAATAAAAGAAATATTTAAAAATTTTCCTTTAAAACACGAACACACCTATATAATTTATCATTACCAAAATTATAATAATTTAATTGTTTTTTTTCTATAATGAAATAAGTTTGATCATCTCATAACGTACAAGTAAATCATATATCCATTTTTTCCTTTATGCAACAAATTGACTCTAAGTGGAATGGAAATCATCCCTACGGGACAAAATTTTCATGTCTTTTTATCTCACTTCTTTATCTTTTTTCCAGTAGAAAATTCTCTCGAAAATTATATTAAGTATAATTTCATTTACATCATCCAAATATGGACCTGAAGAGTAGTCCAGGCATATCAACCACTTCCAAAGATAGTCTTAATTCAAAGTACTATGAAAATACATATACCAAGTGATAATTCAGTACAAAGAGAAATAACCATTGACAGTCAAAAAAAATAAATAAGGCCAATACTCTTAATATTCTACAAAGATGTCAAGATAAGTGAGAGGACCGACATCCCCATTTCTCCAAGGATAAAAATTTAATCTGCCTTCCATTTCTCGAAGCGCCAGTATGGATAGATGGTCAACCTCTTTGTTGATGGTCCTGTATATATGATGGAGGTTGATATCCTGGAAAGTATTTACAAGTTCTCTAGTTTTTTGTTTCCAGCCATCAAGGTCTATCACCTGTAGATTTCCTTTATGAGTTAACTAATTAATAATAACCTGAGAGTCACTAAGAACCTGAATTTTTTGAACGGGCCACAAGGAAACAATAGTAAGAGTGGCCCACATGCCCATGAGCTCAACCTTTGTGTTTGTTCCATTTCCACAATTAATATGCCATTTGATAAGCGTAGCATCCATAGTTTTGATGATACCTCCAGCACTGTAGCACTTTCCATTTGATAAAGCCGTGTCATCCAAGTATGCAGTAGAACCCTCTTCTCTGTGCGAAAAATTGCAGACTTTGTTTGGAATATATTTCTGAGAGGATGGACGCCAAGTATAAGATCCTGAAATCCTGTGTGCCACAACAAGGTGAGAAGGGGATATATTTTCAAAAATTATTTTATTTCTCTCGATCCAGATGCGCCAACAAGTGTGGGCCGCTAGACTAATTAGAGCATATTTTTCCTTTGTCCAAATAGAAAGGCAATCAGAAACTGTATTACCATTCCATAAACTTTTAATGTTGAGAAGGATTTGTAATTTAGCCTAGACGACTTTTGTAAATGGGCAATGAATGAGAAGGTGATCTATATCTTCAAAATCTGTCTTGTAAAGCATGCAAATTCCTGGACCTTCCCAACCTCTACGTTGAAGAGTATCCCAGGTCAATACTTTGTGGTTCCTAGCTAACCAAATAAACAATTTTAATTTTAATGGGATATTCCACTTCCATAGTTTTAATTTCTAGCCACCCACCATCAAATAATCCATAGTTTAAATTAGTTCATTATATACATTCTTAACTGATAGGATTCCGGATGAATCCCCCCCGATCCATACTAAGGTATCCGTTGAATTCCGAATCTTGATTCCTGTGCCAAGGAGCGCTCTACAGTAACGGTCCCATTCAGATGTTAGTCTATCATTCAACCCCAAATCTTCACTGCTAAGCCAATTTTCTTTGATAGTGTCCACACTATTTGGTAATTTGACATGAGCTAGGACTTATTTCCTAATAGAATTAAGATGAGAAATCAAAGAATCCGAGAGGAAGGACATGCCTCCCATACCAATAATCCGATCCCTTCCTAGAGATACAAGATGGCCCGATCTTGGGCTCCAACATTTCCAGTGCAATATCAAATGAGTAAAACTAGTAAGGCTTCTCCAGATGCGAGAGGCTCCAGAATGCTTATGGGACAGTCGCCTGTACCAGTTGATCACAGTTGTGTTGCTAAGATATTTATCAAGTAGTATACTATGTCAGATTCCATAATGAGAAAGTACTCTCCAAAGAGTATTGACCAATAAAGCCTAATTGAAATGAGAGAGGTATCTGAGCCCCCATATTCCACATTTCTTCAGTCTGGATAACAAATCCCATCTACAAAGATGAATACGGTGATTAGTCTTGCTTCCACTCCAAAGAAAATCAAACATTATCTTTCGAATTTTGTTTAGAATTTAGCGTGGAAGAAGCTCCATGGACATCTAGTATACTGACTGGCTTTCCAAAACTGTTTTAACCAATACAAACCAACCACCTAAAGAAATCCATGTGTTACACCATAGCCCGATCTTCCGCTCCAGTTTAGTCACAAGCCAATACCCATCTTCTTTCCTGGAGGGGCTGGTATTTAAATAGTACCCAAGATATTTGAAACTTGTAGACAAATCAATAAAGGATTATGGAAGGATCTCCTTTAGTATGTTCAAATCTGAATCTGAAAGCCCCGTGAAGTGAACAGTAGTTTTTGTGTTGTTGATCATTAAGCTCGTCGCCATGCAGAAATTTTGAAGAATAGTGGTGATCACCCTCCACTCATTTATATTTTCCTTTGTCATGATAATGATATCGTCCACAAATATAAGATGTACTACTTTGATCAAATTGGAAACTTTAATGCCTGAGATTGTGCCAGTAGAAATTTTATTTTTTATCAAGAGGTTGAGCCCTTCCATAGCCAATATAAACAATAAAGGTGATAATGGGCATCCTTGTCGAAGTACCCTACCACTTTTGAAGAAGTCTATCGCCTCACCATTGAGAAAAATAGAGAAGGTGGATGTGGTTACACAACTCATAATCCAGTTGGATAAATGGTTGCCAAAACCCACTGTAATGAGAATCAGTCTCAAATAGTCCCAGTCTATGCAATCATAGGCTTTTCTCAAATCAATTTTCATTACCAAGGATTTTAATTTCTTTTTGTGTATGCTATGAAGACTTTCATGTGCTGTTCCAATGACATCTTGTATCCTTCTGCCCTGGAGGAAACCCAATTGATCCGTTGATAAGAATCTCGACAGATTTGGTTTAATTCTATTTGCAATCACTTTTGAAATCATCTTATAACATAAGTTGCAGAGTGAAATCGACTGGAAATCATCAAATGACACATGCTTGTTTTTATTTGGAATAAGGGCTAGGAAAGTAGAATTCAATCCTCCTCTAATGTTACCTTTCACTCTTGAATATTCAATTACCTCAAGGAGGTCTTACCCAACAAGATCAACAAATACAATGAAAAATTCAGTGGTCCATCCATCTAGGCCTGGGCTCATTTCTTTTTTAAAATGTAGAAGTACATCCTTCAATTCCTTCAAAGTGACTGGGTTGAAAAGGGAGACAACATCCTCATCGCTCACCATTCTAGGGAAGAGGCTAGCTATCTTGAATTTTTCATTAATATTAGCATTTGTTTGGGCCTTAAAAAAAGGGTTATAGTAAGTCATCGCTTCATCCTTTATCTCTCCCCGTTCAGTAATGATATTGCCATGTCTATCCGAGATTTCTGAGACATGTTTATGATTTCTATTATGGCTGGACAACTTATGGAAGAACTTAGTATTATTATCCCCGCATCTAATCCATGTCACTCTGCTACAGAGTTTCCATGCTTCCTCCTCCTCATGAAATATTTTATTTCTTTTGAACTCCAGTTCCTTAATGTTCTGTGACTTTTCCCGATGAGTAGAATTCCCAAAGGAATTCACCAAATTATCTTTAAATTCATAGTCTAGCTGCTCTAGGATGGCCTTGTCTCTCTTTTTTACTTCCTTAATCCAATTCTTTTGTTTGTAACTTGAGTTCCTTTAATTTCCATACTATACGACATTGAATATAGTTTTCAGAGTGAAAACGAGGGTCTTTCCATACTTTGTTTACCAGAGCCATATAATCTTCATCTTGAAGCCAATTGACGTTGAACTTAAAATGGTAAGCCTTTAAATTTGGGGGAAGTTCCAGTTCTAATAAGATGGGAGCATGATCAAATACGAAGGGATATTCCATCCACGAATGAGAAAAACCCACAGTCTCCAACAAATCTTCAGATACCAAGCATCTGTCAAGTCATCTCGCTATGGATTCATGACCTGTTCGTCCATTACACCAAGTTGGAGCCACTTTAGTTGGATTTATATAGATTAACTTTTTTGATAGGAATAACTTCTTGTAATAATCCTCTGACAGACCAGGAACAAAGGAGCCACCCTAGCTCTCATATGAAGAAAGGATAATATTTAGGTCATTGACGATAATCAGGTTCTTGATAGATAGGAGTCCACTGTTGGCCAACAAGCTCCAAAACTTTTTTTGATCTACACACGGACCATATACATTTAGAAGAGAGAAATCGCGATGCGTTTTAACATCCCTGCCTATTAAAATAATCCCCTCGATAGTAACAGAGGGAGATAAATAAAAAAGATTCGGATCCTAGGAAACTAGTAAACCGCCCAAGTTTCTAACATCACTGATTGCACTCGAAACCCAAGTAGGACACACAAGTTGAATAAAATCTCTAGCCTTTTGTGCATTATCTAGAGTCTCTTGTAGAAATACTATGTCAGGATGAGTCTGGTCCAACAATCTACGAACTGAGGCCATTTTGAGGGTGCCTCCAACCCCTCGAATATTCCGAGAAAGAAATAACATTATTTAGCCCGCGCTAGGGATTTCATTTCTCTAAGAGCCCCATTATCCGTGGAGGTAGGCTAGGTGTCAAGTGGTTTAGAGGAAGTGCCCGCTAGATTTTTTCGTAAACTTCTTGTTTTAATGGGTGACAATTCTAGCCTAATGCCTCTAGACCAGGCATAATTCTTACCCTCCTTTCCTGGAGTCTTGGTAAGGGAGGAGGAAACTATTCCCAGAGGAGGGTCTATGGCTGACTTCTCTAAAAACGTAGGCAGCGAGAAGGTATTTTTAGTGTCATGGATATATGGAATTAAAGAGTCGAGGACAACATTTAAGGCAGAGTCATCATCCTTAGCCTCCCTGAATCCTGGATCAATCAGAGAGGAAACATGTGGGTCCGGTGGGGGTGAAGGAGTCGATACTGGTCTCTGTGAAGACAATAAAGGATTCTGTGTATTATCAAGAAGAGGGTTCGGGTATAGAGAGGACTCTGAAGTCAAGCCCTTTGTAGGCGAGATTACAGAAGGACTATACAGGGGGTATGTTGTACTGCAAGGAAATTGGGAAGCTAGATGTGAAGCCTCAGTAGGGTTCAACTCCTTATCAAGATGACCACAGGTGGAAGTGGCAGATGATAACCACTTGGAAGTATTTAAGGCCTCTTTCTCCCAATATGTTAAAGAGGAAAATAAAGTAGGACAGAGTCTTTGGAGCTTACCCGAAAGAGTGGAATGGTCATCACTTCGATGAGAAAAAGCTTGACCATGTTGTTCTATGCCACCGAATGACTCTACTTCATCCATATACTCAGGAGGGTCTCGTAGTAGTTCAATATTCTCTAACAGCTCCTCAAATTCCTTACTAGTGCACTCACGACGAAGGTGATTCGTTTGTCTACAAGAATTGCATCGGAAAGTTATTCCTAAGTAGTCTAGTTGTTGTACTACTCTGCGGCCACACCACTCAATATCGATGGCTTTAGGTAAACCATTGTGTATATCCATTTCCACAAGGATACGACCCAACTTATGTTCAGGGTTAGTAAAGCATTTGGACTCCATAGAGATGAATTTTCCAAGATTATATCTAATTGCCCGAAGGGCTCCTTCATTCCATAGATATAATTGAAGGCTTGGTTGTAGTACCCAAAGATGGTGCAGTTTGAAGTGTTCAATTGATGGGTTAAAAGAGACCCACCATCTCTTAAGCATAATGATTCTCCCACCAAATACCCAAAGCGTATTCAGTAAAAAGGATGCATCCTCCGGAGACCTGCAAATAAAACCTAGCCAACCCTTTGTAAGATACAGGGTTTCTGGATCATAACCCAGTAACAGTTTCCAATGATTATTAACCCAAACCTCAATAGGTTCCTTCCTGAGATGAGTGTAGGAAATCCTGCCCACCAGACCACAAAGGGCGATTCTACATGTTTCTTCTAAGCCCACATCAGAGCCTACAACCATTTTGTTTTGCTTGCGTTTTTCTTTCCACACCTTACGCTTAGAAGAAGCAGGATGCTTTTCTTTCAGTGAACTTTTATGGCCCTCCTGGGTTGAAAGCCTTTTGGTGCCCTCTAGGAAAGGTCTACGAGGCTGTGAATCAGAAGGTTGACGACTAGGGAGGACAGAAGCAGATGGTTCAACCAATGTAGTATATAGGTGGAAGCTCGAAGGCTTGTTAGGATGATTTGAAGTAAAGGTCGTCATAATGGAGTTAGGTAGACGTCCCAAAGGTTCATTACCCAAGCTACTAGAGTTGACATAAATGTCCTCTTGTTCCCAAAAGTACTCATCATCCGCATTCATATCGCCCTTGTTAGCACTCTATAATTTCCTAAGCTAAAGAAGAAATTGATGGAGGTAACTGTTTCAACCACTTGGAGTCTTGGATCTAGCCATCCAAGACTCAAAGAGGGATCTCTATGTATGATTTAGCTTGGTTTAGAATAGGATATTAGGCTAGTTATGATGGATCGGTGTTTTTGGTTTTTAAATGGTTGGTTTGGGACAACAAGGAGGGCCATTGGGAAAATGGGGTCTGCGCTTAAATATATGATTCACTCTTAGATCTAGACAAAACTCTTACACAGGGCAAGGTAGTGGAAATGTTGGATTGAATCAAGTTTTAATGGTGTGAAATGAGGAAAAAGTAGAGGAGAAAAATTCAAGCAAAGGAGAATTTAAGAATTCCTAAATTGAGCTTTTAGAAGAGAAACATAAAGATTACCAAAAGATCAGATGCAAAGTAGTTTGCCAATAAATCTTGCCAATTATCTTTTGACAATAAGAATTCGAAAACAAATGAAATGATAACTGGACAAACACTTAACAAAGAAAGGAAACGCCACCAACACCTTCGCACAAGAATCCTGTAAACAACATGCCCATTACTGATCGATCATTTAAAGATTACAGAAAAAAAAATTCTGGAATGGCAAAGCCCACGGTCTAGCCAAAAGAAAAACACCTCACAGGTTGAGACCCCTCTTATGCATCAAAGTCTGTAGCTTTATAGCCCTTACAAAGTAGTTACAGATCCTAGAAGGATGGATCAAATTTGCTAAATATAGAAGGTCAAAACAAATTTACAAAAAGATAGGAAATGATCCTCAAAATGAGG
>ML782516.1:525874-545075 GCA_009831015.1 Picea engelmannii
TTTTAATGCGAAATGGTATGTGGAGTCTTGTCAGGTACCATATCGCATCAAATCTAGATTAGGAGTAATCGTACCATCTTTCCGTCATCAGTTTGCTTAACCATCGACGGTTAGCCTTCCATAATTACGCCAATTGGCATCTGGATCGTGCGAAAATGCGGGCTTTGATCTTTCCAAGATTACGCCTTTTCAGTGGTTTAATTGAACTTTGCTTTTCTCTATTAACCACCGAAAGCGAAGGCTTTCGGTGGCTAATGAACACCTGTTTGTTCGCCTAAGCCACCGAAACCTGTAATTCCCTGTTTTGAAAAGAAAATGGAATGCAATGTTTATTTTGAACTTATTTACAAATAATAGGCTTTCAAACAAGCCTATAAAAATTAAAAAATATTTTTTTCAAATACTTCTTATCACCTAAAATGTCAAAACTTGACTGTTCTATTTTTAGGAGATAACGACTAAGCTGAGAACTTTTGTGATAAAAGCTGAGACGTGTTGAGAGTTTTCTGCCACCTTCACATTTTCACTATGCATCACGAGCCATCTGTGTTATGCCTAAAAAGATATCAGTCAGAATACTGATTCCCCTATTATATAGGGTTCTAACATAGGCTCCACCTGGGGAAGATAGCTTCGAAGGAGATGTATAGAACTGTTGAACTCTGGGAACTTGATAATCAGTGCCTTATCCATCGGGTTGTTCCCCAATATGCAACCCGATCTGCTACAAAATCCCTGGTAGCTAAAAATCTTGAACTGAAATCAAAACTCTCTGCAAACTGAAGTCTGGATCACACTTGAACTGAAAAAACTGAAAAGCAATATGAAACTGAAATTGGAAAAATGCTCAGAGTACTGAACTTATTTTCACCCATCTACCTACCCTAATCTACTTGATAATTTTTCTGAATCAGGTAATACAGAAATGCCAATGGAGCCAATCAAGTAGCTGGAAAGACAAATGGACAACTTGATTGCTTGTCAGTGGAATCCTAAGTATACCTTGATTATGTGTCCTCGTGATATGAAATGACAACTGTTGACATATTTTGTCTTTATAGAGAATACATGTTTGAAAACTCAAGCTAACATGAATCTCCATGTAATCCTCTATAGGATCAATTAAAACATGATGCACGATATTTGCTTCTAGATCTTCAATGACTTGTTGATCAGTTTCATCCTCAAAATTAAACCCTGCATCTACAACTTTAGCCTTATACTTGAAAACATAATCATCATCAATCTGCAAATCAACAGGTAGTACGATTTCCTCTTGCTTTGGAGAAGGAAGATTTTCCAAGAATTCTTTGAGATCTCAGAAATTATATGACTGAATTTGAGAATCCAAAAGTTCAATATCATTTTCGAACTTTTCAACAACGAGCTCAAGAAAACAAATTTTACTTTTAGGAGAAAATTTGCTCGATTCCAAAATACGAAACACAGTTGTTAAAAAGTCTTCGTCAATGTGAAATTCTGCTAACTTATTCCTGAATTCTTTTATGGCTTCACAAGATATAGGATTTGCCACATACCTTGTCATCTTGAAACATCATCAAGGCTTTGAAATCTGGATTCTTCGGCAGTGAAGTCACTTGTGAACTTTGAAGCTCGGGATCTTGAACAATGGAGTCGCCAGGTGAATGGTACAACCTTCCTGTGTTTTGCTTCTGTTCACCATCAGAAGTCAAATCTGAACTTGATATATTTTCTGGAGAACTCGAAAGCTCGTTCCCGAGTATGGTCGCCAAAATGTTAGCACTCTGTAATTTCCCAGGCTAAAGAAGAAAATGATGGAGGTAACTGTTTCAACCGCTTGGAGTCTTGGATCTAGCCATCCAAGACTCAGAGAGGGATCTCTATGTATGATTTAGCTTGGTTTAGAATAGGATATTAGGCTAGTTATCATGGATTGGGGTTTTTGGTTTTTAAATGGTTGGTTTGGGACAACAAGGAGGGCCATTGGGAAAATGGGGTCTGCACTTAAATATATGATTCACTCTCAGATCTAGACAAAACTCTTACACAGGGAAAGGTAGTGGAAATGTTGGATTGAATCAAGTTTTAATGGTGTGAAATGAGGAAAAAGTAGAGGAGAAAAAGTCAAGCAAAGGAGCATTTAAGAATTCCTAAATTGAGCTTTTAGAAGAGAAACATAAAGATTACCAAAAGATCAGATGTATAGTATTTTGCCAATAAATTATGCTATGTTACTATCTTTTGAAAATAAGAATTCGAAAACAAATGAAATGATAACTGGACAAGCACTTAACAGAGAAAGGAAACGCCACCAACACCTCCACACAAGAATCATGTAAACAACATGCCCATTACTGATCGATCATTTAAAGATTACAGAAAAAAGTTTTCTGGAATGGCAAAGCCCACGGTCCAGCCAAAAGAAAAACACCTCATAGGTCGAGACCCCCCTTATGCATCAAAGTCTGTATCTTTATAGCCCTTACAAAGTAGTTACATATCCTAGAAGGATGGATCAAATTTGCTAAAGATAGAAAGTCAAAACAAATTTACAAAAAGATAGGAAAGGATCCTCAAAATGAGGTCAATCTCCTAATTTCATGGTCTTTCCATCATCTAGAACCTCTGTGCTGTGTAGAAAACCTTCCAATGCTGTTTGATATCCCTTGATGAAGATAAAATTTGAATTTTCCAAATTTAGATAAAACCCTGATTCATTGCCCAAAAAATAGGTTCCTAATCAACTTGAACACCTCCTCAAACCTCTTTTGCATCAAATATGGATTTTGGATTTGATACTATAATTCAAAATGTATCTTTGGAAAACATTTCCAAGAGATTCGGTTGAGAAAAACTTTGATCTGGGCGAAAAATACACCTTCACTGCCTTGTCTCAGGTTTCGATGGTTAACTCAGATAGAATCTGGATGTATTAACCACCGAAAATCTCTGCTTTTGGTGGTTAATGAACAGTCGTCCTGATCACCTAAAGCATCGAAAACTATGCTTTCATAAAAAATTCAAAATTTGCAAAAATGAATTACCTAGCTGCTTCTATGAATGTTCAAGGCTGCTTTGGTGATGGTCGTCTTTCAGGTACAGTGCCAGAGACTCTAATTTTTTGTGTTTCATCAGCATCTTGTTCCTATCCAAGGTTTTATCATGCTTTTCCATAACATCTTGACAGTTGTAATAAATCTCAACATTTTTGTCAATCGACTAAGCATTTCCCTTTTTAATCCGCTTCTCAAAAATCTCTAAGTCATAAACTCTCCTCAATAGTTGATTGATGTTTTGGGACCTAGTTTGTTTTGATTTGCTTGCAGATGCTTCATCAACAATAAATTCCTCCTTGCCAATAACGACCTTCCTACCATCATAAGATAAAGCAAAAACCTCTGATACCTCTCGGTGAAAACTCTCTAGCTTCTCACAGTAGGTGATACCTCAGGATGGGCCTCAAGGTACCAGGTACTATCCAATTCCATTCTCAGGGCTAGTCCCGCCTTCTTCATTTGCTTGAGCTTGATTAGCGTCTGTTCTTTCAAATCGACACGTCTTCGGACTAGGGGAGATAACCACACAAAATTAGGAGGAAAAACAGATCTGAGGCGAGTTAACTGGCATAAGAATAATGATGACTTGGGATTCTGTAAGATGGAGGTGACAAATGGAGTCTTAACAGAGCATAACAGAAAACCCGGGCTTCTTTATGATACAACTGAGGATAACATAAAGCTCGGGTTTGATTCCTAAATCAAAGGAATGATTAATTGAATGGGAAATCATTACAACAATATTCCTTGGAATTGTATTTATGAAAGATACGTGAAGATTTAAATAGTTAGGCGGAACTACAACAAACATAAATCTTGTGTACGTCGAGTCTTAATGCGAAATGGTATGTGGAGTCTTGTTAGGTACCATATCGCATCAAATCTAGATTAGGAGTAATCATACCATCTTTCCTTCATCGGTTTTCTTAACTATCGGCGGTTAGCCTTCCATCATTACGCCAATTGACATCTGGATCGTGTGAAAATGCAGGCTCTGATCTTTCCAAGATTACGCATTTTCGGTGGTTTAATCGAACTTTTCTTTTCTCTATTAACCACCGAAAGCAAAGGCTTTCAGTGGCTACTGAACGCTTACGGGTTTGCCTAAGCCACCAAAACTTGTAATTCCCTCTTTTGAAAAGAAAATCGAATGCAATGTTTATTTTGAACTTATTTACAAACAATAGGCTTTCAAACAAGCCTATAAAAATTAAAAAATAATTTTTTCAAATACTTCTTATCACCTAAAATGGCAAAACTTGACTGTGCTATTTTTAGGAGATAACAACTAAGCTGAGAACTGTTGCGATAAAAGCTGAGATGTGTTGAGAGTTTTCTGTCACCTTCACATTTTCACTATGCATCACAAGCCATCTGTGTTATGCCTAAAAAGATATCAGTCAGAATACTGATTCCCCTATTATATAGGGTTCTAACAACCCTGACATTCTTTCAGCCTCAAAGTAGAGGGAAGTTTCCAAAACTGTCCACCTGGATGCAACTCAGAACTGAACCAATAGGAATGAAGACAAATAGTCCAGTTTCCTAGAAAGGTAAATAATAGCAAAACCGAACTTAGAGCCCAATGAGCCTCTAACCCAAGGTAATAAAGGCAAATAACTATCAAGGCAGATAAAAGGTCAAGATGGTAACAACCGAGAGACAGTAAATGTGGAGGTTAAAAGACAAAGGCTAATAATAAACAAAAGCCCTTACTATAACAATTCACTAAGTAACGAGAGAGAAAAGTCTAAATTTCAAAGCTCCAAATCCTAAATAGTACATCACACCACACACCAGGTTAATGGAAGCCTTTCTCCGTCCTTGATTGGACTCTAACAGTCTTTCATTTTTCCATTACAGATTGCTTCCAAAACTCTAGGTTCAAAAAATCCGTTCCCATCTAGCCCAACACCATTCCCACACCCAACGCTTCTTTATCTTGACTTAACCGCTTTTTGACATAATTAATTAAATGATTTAAATAACAATATAACAAAGTTAGTAGAGGTCAGATAGTTTGTGCCAAGTTTCTTAAAGACAAACTATCAAGTAATTTGTTGTTTTAGTTCTTTTAAGAAACAATGCGTTAGGTTTGATGTGATTGTTTTACTAAAGATTGTATTATCAACTTTATTATATAATCATAACAATTAAGGCACTCAATTTTGACAAAAATAAGGGTTTTTTTATGTGTGAAGTTTTTATTTCCACTAAATCTAGTTTCTCTTTTTATTTTTAATGTTTAGAGTTACTATTTATTATACTATATTTTTTTTCATTATCATTTATATATATTATATTAGATTTATTGTTTAATTGGTTTTGTTCTTGTTAAGCATAAATATTATTTTCTTACAATATTGTTTAATGAATGCCTTTAAAAATTAATGTTACATTAAAGTATGCTGTTAAAAATTAATGTTAAAACACTTTGTTTATGTGAAATTATAATTCTTTTAACTTATATATTAATAAATGTTATTATATAATGTTTTTATCGTCATTGTAGAATATTTAAAAGTGATACCATAATCAAATTAAGAAGAAGATATGAAAAGTATATATTATGAATATTTATTTTTCTTTTTGATATTAATTAGTAAATTATATTATATTATAAAAAAAATTATAACAAAAATTATAAAATTATAATTGATATTACATTTATATTTTGTTCAAATTAATTACTTTGTACTTTTTAACTAAAATTATAACTAGTTAACAATATAAAATTACTTGGATTTTGAACACATTTGTCCAAACTATCTTAGTCTTATAAATTTTGTAATAAGTGTTTAATATTATAATTATATGAAAAACATAATCTTAGTATTATAAATTTTATAATAATTGTTTAATATTATAATTATATAAAAAACATAATAACTAACATATTACTATCTTTATCTTATAAATTTTGTAATAAGTGTTTAATATTATAATTATATGAAAAACATAATCTTAATATTATAAATTTTATAATAATTGTTTAATATTATAATTATATAAAAAACATGATAACTAACATATTGCATATATGTTGGAAGCATCATCCAAGCCTATGTTGGCACTGACATTCTCCTCATCAACAACTTCCTTCTCTTCATCATTTCTTCTCCCAACCTACCACCTTTGGACACTAGTCCCCATTGGGTGAATTGAGAGCTAGAGTGTAAAGAAAACTTCAATTTGCCTCTACCACAATTATATGCTTCCTCAATTTCAACATTGAACCCATTATCTCAACCATTGAGTTGTATTCCACTATTCCAATTCTTGAATTTTGAAAAACAGAGTGTAAATGGTGGAGTAGTTATAGTGCATTGAGTTGTATTCCACTATTCCAATTCTTGAATTTTGAAAAACAGAGTGTAAATGGTGGAGTAGTTATAGTGCACTTGTTATTCATGACTTCGTAAGGCCTTGCTGTTGGAATAATGAAGAAACATCTAGAATCTATTAAAATATAATATTGTTTAGAATTTGTTTTCATTGGTATATATATTGGATTTTAAGGTAGTTTGATATCTATTTATAAGATCTAATTTACTATCAAACTATAAATGTCTAAGGTAGTTTGAGATCCATTTAGAAAGGAGAAAGGAGTAAGATCTAATTTACTATCAAACTATAAATGTAATTGATTTCTCTTGTTAATGCAAGTTTCTTCAGCTCTGTCTCATTGGTGTGTGTTTCAGTCTAAATTTTTAATTTGATATCAGAGCTAAGGTTAATAACCTCGTGAGTAACCACATCTCAGATATCACAGTCACCATCATAGCTGCGTTTTTTCATTTCTGCGTGCATTTGCCAGTGGAGCTGTTCGTCGATCTGAGGGCGCGTACAGGAGCTGCGCATCTCCTGGTGTGAAAGGGCGGACTGTATATTTGCAGTTTGCTACTGTATTGAGGATTCTGGTATCGTTGTCCCGTGGCATCGGACACCCTGCGTGGAGCGTTCACTATTATATCGATTCCATAGCACGCAGATAGCGTTCGTTGTTGTATCGATGTTCGAGGTTGTGGTGGAACATGTTCGATAGTTAACTGTTTGAGATCGCTGTTATCTGATGTCGTTTGGCGTGTTTGCTGCTGTGGGCGCTTGAAATAGCTGCCAGTATTTTTTATATCACTATTGAACGAAATCGTTGCATAATAGCTAGAGTGTATCTGCATCAATTGCTATTTGCTATCTTCCTACATGTGTATCAAGTAATTTCTGCCTGGTGATTGAACAATATCGTTGTCCCTACACGAGATCGTTGTATCATTAAATCCTCGGCTTGATATCACCATTCGAGATGTGTTCGCACCTGTTGTGCGTGTTCAATATTTGCACCTGTGATTATATCGTTGTCCTGTGTGTTCCTGGGTGGTTCACTCTTGTTGCTACATGTTAGCATCTGCTGGCGTTGTCTGTGAGAAGCGCAATCTGATCGTTTTCGCATCTGCTGGCGTTGTCTATGAGAAGCGCAATCTGATCGTTTGAGAGTGCTGAGAAGGAGATGGTATGCAACAGAGAAGGAGCCCGCAAGGTATTAGTCAGTTCTTTATTGTTTCTTTAAATTGGCGAATAATCATTGAATTATTTAACTTTATGGCTAGAATTATGTAAACTGGAAGTTTAAAGTTTAATTTGACCATCATTCTCAAGGCATATAGCCTATGGACGATGGTCAAACGTGATGAGTCCAAATCCACTGATGGTGCTTCGATTCTAGATTGGGATAGGTGAGAAATGAAAGCGAAAGTGCTGCTACTTATGTATGTAAAGCACAACATCATTCCTCATATAAGACACTGTGAAATTTCCAAAGAGATGTGAGATGTTATCAAAGGTTTGTAAGAAATCTCTAATGTAAACCTAATCTTATTTTTAAAAACTAAGCTATTATCTATCAAAATGGAAGCCAATGAAAATATAAGTAATTTTGTATCTAGAATTAAAGATTTAAGTGATAAGTTGGGTGGCATTGGTGAAAAGGTTTTCACTAATGATTTAGTAACAATTGCTTTGAAGGGTTTAGTGCAAGATTATAAAGTCTTCATTTCAGTAGTCTCAACTAGACCAACGCCCCCTACCTTTGATGAATTGGCTGGTATCCTCCTTCAAGAGGAAGAAATAATGAAGAACTATGATGAGGACTCAAGTGGCTCAGATTTGTCTTTGATTGCAAAAGGTAAAAGATCATACCGAGGTAAACCGTGGGACAAGAACAGAGGCCAGTTTCAAGCAAAGAAGAAATGTATGACACATCCTGATTCTTATGTTAAGAGAAATGTTGAATGTGAATATTGTGGAAAACCTGGACATCTTGCTAAAGATTTCTATAGAAGAAAGAATCGTGAATCAAATCAGAGATATAAAAGGCATAATGGAAATTATGTGCATAAATACACTTCAGTCAATGATGGATTTAAAAACCTTAAGTTGTTTATTTCTGAAGTTGCGTTGTCTTCTAAAATTGATGATGAGAATGCATAGTTCATATATTATGGTGCATCATCTCATATGACCTGTAATAGAGAATGGTATGATGAATATTATGAGAAAATTGATGGCACGCACATTTACTTAGGACATAACAGATCACATAAAGCCCAAGGCTATGGAGTAATAAGTGTGAACTTACCTAATGGGAAATTGAGACAGATTCATAATGTGATGTATGTTCCTGGTATTAAAAAAAATTTGATATATGTTTCAACTATTACTGATAATAATCTAACAATAGAATTTGGTAAGTTGAGGTGTGTTGTGAAAGATATCCAGAATCACTATAGGGTAGTCTCCACAAGTACCAGGGTTGGTGGATTTTATAAGTTGGATGTGACAATGAATCGTCATGTTGCATTGACATCCATAACTATGTCAACAGAAGAGTTATGGTACCATAGGTATGGGCTCCTAAATTACAATGATTTGATGTTGTTGCAAATAAAAACTACGGTAGAAGGCCTTCGTGTTATGAATAATGATCATTTTCCATGTGAAGCATGTGCACTTTGTAAGAAACATAGAGAGGAGTTTCCCATACATACTCAGAAAAGACAAACATATATACTTGAATTAATTCATACTGATATATGTGGACCTATGCAAACAAGGTCACTTGGTGGTGCTTCCTACTTTTTTTATTTTTGTTGATGATAGATCTAGATATACATGGGTCTATTTCATAAGGAGAAAAAGTGATGTATTTGAGTACTTTAAAGAATTCAGAACTATGACTAAAAAACAGACAGACAAATGTATTAAATTTCTCAGATCTGATCAGGGTGGTGAATATACATCATGTGCATTTAAAATTTATTGTAAATTTCATGGGATCCAACAACAATTTACAATATCTCATGCACCTCAACAAAATGGTGTTGCTGAGAGAAAGAACATAACACTGGTTGAGTGTGCTCGCAGTATGCTTCAAGGTAAAAACATTTCTAATGGATTTTGGGCAGAAGCTGTTAATACTGTTGTTTATTTAAAGAATCACATTCCAATTAAGAAATTAGATTTCCAAACTCCTTTTGAGATTCTTTATGGTTATAAACCTAATGTCAGTCATTTAAGAGTATTTGGATCCACTACCTTTGCACATATTCCAAAGGATAAGAGAAGAAAACTTGATGCAAAGTCAATCAAGTGTGTTTTTATTGAGTATTGTACTGATAAAAAAACATACAAATGGTTTGATCCTAGTTCACACAAATTGTTTGCAAGTAGAGATGTAATGTTTCATGAGAATGCAGATAGAGTTGATACAATGAATGATGCGGATGCTTGGCATAATGATAGTGATGAACATGTCAAAATAGATGCAATGGTTAAACAGGAACAAGAACATGTACAGGTTCGAGAATGGAATGAAAGAAATATGAAAACTTCAAGTAGTCAGGATACATCAAGTGGAGAAGAGTCTCCACAAAGCAGGAGACAAGATGAAAGAAATGAAGGACCAAGGAGGTCATCACGACAAACTCAACCACCTATAAGGTATAAAGATTATGCATTGATGTCTCATGTAATGAATGTTGTAGAACCTATAAAATATGATAAAGCTAAAGAACATGAAGATTGGAGAAATTCTATGAATGATGAATATGTCTCCCTTATGAAAAATCAAACATTGGAATTAGTTGAACTGCCTGAAAACAAAGTCCCTATTGGAAGCAAATGGTTGTATAAATCTAAATTTAAAGCAGATGGTAGCAATGATAAATATAAGGCAAGATTAGTTGCAAAAGGATATTCACAAAAGGAGGGAATTGATTATGAAGATACTTTTGCACCAGTAGCTAAATTGAATACAATTAGAGTACTGATTGGCTTAGCTACAAAACGCAATTGGAAAATACATCAGTTAGATGTCAAATCTGCTTTTCTGAATGGTGATTTAAAATAAGAGTTTATTTGGTTCAACTTGAAGGGTTTTTCAAGCAGGGACAGGAGCATCTAGTCTGTAGGTTAAAAAAAACATTATATGGTTTGAAACATGCACCAATATCTTGGTATGTAAAGATAGATACCTTCTTTTATCAGAATGGGTTTGTGAAAAACGAAAATGATCCTAACCTGTATGTTAAGAAAGATGAAGAAGGAAATGTTTCTTTAATATCTTTATATGTGGATGATCTCATTATTACAAGCAATGCATACAAGTTAATTGAAGAGATTAAAATTCAGTGGTCTCAAGAATTTGAAATGAAAGATCTTGGCGAATTGCATTACTGTTTGGGAATTGAGGTTTGGAGAGATCCTGGTAAAACATTGATCACTCAAAGTAATATAAAAAATAAATTCTTAGAAAGTTCAACATGAGTGAATGTAAAACTATGTCGACTCCCTTAGAACATAATGCAAAGTTGTACAGTGAAGATGGATCTAAAGAGGCATATGGTACTTTATATCGTCAGTTGGTGGGAAGTCTGAACTACCTCACCACTACAAGACCAGACATTGCATACTTAGTTAGCATCCTTAGTCAGTTGGTGGGAAGTCTGAACTACCTCACCACTACAAGACTATACATTGCATACTTAGTTAGCATCCTTAGTCAGTTCATGGCTAAGCCTTTAGAGAGTCACTGGAAAGATGCAAAGAAAGTACTCCGATACTTGAAAGGAACAATAAATTTTGGTATTATGTATACTGATGAATTTGATGTTGATCTAACATGTTTTTTTATGATTCAGATTGGGCAGGAAATCCTGATGATAGAAGATCTACCTCATGCTATGCATTTCATATAGAATCAGGGGTTGTATCGTGGAGTAGAAAGAAGCAACCCACTGTTTCTTTTTCATCAACACAATTTGAGTATAAAGCATTGACCAGTGCCACTGGTGAAGTTGTTTGGTTGCAAAGAATTATTGCAGATGTCAAAGAGGAGAAAAATGGTCCAACATGCATCAACTGTGACAATCAAAGTGCTATCAAATTGTCACACAATTCAATATATCATGCAAGATCAAAATACATCGAGCTACAACATCACTTTGTGAGAGACAAGGTTGAATCAAATGAAATTGATTTGATATTTTGTAATACCAATGATGATGTGGCTGATATATTTGCCAAACCTCTTGGTAAACTCAAGTTTGAAATTTTTAGAAGCAAGTTAGGTGTCGTAGAAAATCTTTTTCTCCATTAAAGGGGAATGTTAGAATAATGAAGAAACATCTAGAATCTATTAAAATAGAATATTGTTTAGAGTTTGTTTTCATTGGTATGTAGATTGGGGTTGAAGGTGGTTTGAGATCCACTTAGATAGGAGTAAGATCTAATCTACTATCAAACTATAAATGTAATTGATTTCTCTTCTTAATGCAAGTTTTGTGAGCTCTGCCTCACTGGTGTGTGGTTCAGTCTACGTTTTTAATTCAGACTAATCTCTTTCATATTCCAAGGATCCATTGTATAATCAAAGAGACATGTAGGAGAAACACACATGCTTTATAACCAACATACATGTATCCACCACCCATTGTAATACTTTGACTTCTGAAAGAGCTCAAACTTGAAATAATTGTTGATACGACCCACCAAACTAGTCGAGAAGCATCCCTCATTCAACAAATAGCGCGAGGGGGGAGGTTCCATTGGAAAATATCTTACCTCCAACAAACTAGAAAACATAACAAAAACCACCTAGAGACTATAATTTGAACAAGAGAGTGATGGAAGGGGCCAAACAATGCCAACCATTATCCCACAACGAATCTGAGAAGTAAATGCCAAGGGTTGAACGACAAGTTGAAGTAGTAACAAATAAACACTAGTCCCTTTATAACACAAATCCTATGGGAGGTCAATGTTGGTTGGTGCACTTCGTTCACCTTGCCATAGAATTCCCTCAAAACTTGGAAAAAGGAGATGGAAATGAGAGGCCAGAGAATAACCCCCTGCTCATAGTTATAAATTTTAGAATCAGAGAGAGATAATTCACTCTCATTCTTTGGTTAATTTGAGTCCTTGCCATAGGACTTAGGCTTTTGCCTTGTTCTTAATTGTATTACCAAGTCTCCAAGCTAAATATGTTTTCAATGTTTCTTGGGGATCCATAATCATCCCCACTCCTACCACCTCATATCATCCCATATGCACTAGCACAGCTGCTAACTCGCGACTGAGAACGTCKAAAGGTATGTGGTAATCCATAATCCCCCTGTGGTAATATGAAACGTTTGGCTGCACGGTTTAATCCTACTTAATCATTTAAACGTGGCATTTACATATCCTTACAGTAATTTTTTAATGTGATTAGGTAAATGTTAAAAAGTAAACATGTTAACGGATGCCTTGATAAATGCAAGAAAGTTATGAATAATAAATTCGACCCATTGATTTTGGAGGACAACTAAGAATATGCCAACATCTTCAATGCGGAGGACAACTAAGAATATGCATTAATTGTGCCCATTGTCAATAGGTGTACACCTTTCCGCCTAATAACTAAATTTTACTATATTTTTTTTTTCATAATTTTTTTTTATTAGTGTATATATTAAAAATAATTCTATCATCACTTTATGAAAAATTACATTTTTGAATTTAGAAATAAATTTATGAAATTTTTTTAAGCACTAGAGTTAACCACTCAAAACTGCAGATCCAACAAATTCTAACATAATGTAAATCAAAATCAAACCAAAAAAATGTAGCCTACAAAAACAGAAAATATGTCGCCGATAATGGCGAAAACGTAGACTGTTTTTCGAAGTAACTGTGACAACGATATTTGAAAATTCAAAAAGGCAAAGGGTAAAGGCACTTTCTAGGCGTCTTGGCTGGTAAATGCCCACCAAACCCTTCGACTAGACCTCAGCGCGACAGCAGATTGCACGTCTGCTCATTTTCTTCGATGCAGAGAAGATTGCATCTTGTAATGACTTTGTTTCTAACGATCAGAAATTAGAGATTTTGTCTTTGAACATTAATGCCACGCACAAACACTAACCATGATCTTCAGTTCATACGCAACAGCAGCTCGCCAATCGATAACCACCGTCCTGCCTCTGCCAACTTTCCTTCTACCTCCGACAAGCACAGCAACCTCCGACAAGCAAAGAAAAATACAAGTAATAGACGTGTTGGTCAAATGCTAGCAATGCTGGAAATATAGAAAATAGACATGTGTTGGTCAAATGCTAGCAAAGCTGGAAATGTCATGAAATGGTGCAATCTTCTCGTCATTATTTTAAAAAATTTAACGTCCCATCAAATCAAACAAGGTAACCAACCAAGCAACAACAACTACCTCATCCACTTCTCATTTTCTATTTGCCCAACTGTTGGATCTTCTCTCCAGGTTTCCTTTATTCTAGGTTATGTGTTCATGGCCTATATGTATATAAAAGTATAGTATTGCATTCAATATGATGAGCTCCTTCACTGGTTAAGATTATATCTGTGTGATTACAAAGCATAAATTCGAGTCTGTGTGAAACTATTAATACGTTTGTGTCTTTAGAAGTCTAAACTATAATATCTCCTTCTCTTTGACGCCCAATTCATCATGAATGCGGCACAAATGAGCTGCACCATGAGAATTGTTGTGTTGATGATGGCTGTATATTGTTTTTGTTGTCAGAACAAAGTCTGTAGCTTTACACATCAGAAAAATATTACTGTGGCCTTGAAACGCAGGGTTCTGCCTCCCATACATTCTCAGGTATACTCGGGGAAAGCAACATTGGAGTACAGCGTGCGAAGGAATATTGCCCAACAAAATCAGTTGGAGGCATTGCTCTATGTTAATCGCAATGAATATATCGTGCAGCTGGGCCTGGGGACACCGCCAGTGAGTTTCCCGGCGATGATTGATACAGGCAGCGACCTAATATGGGCTCCCTGTAACGCAAACGGCTGCAATAGTAACTGTGGCCAGGCTTACTCACCGTCTCAATCCTCGACTCCTACTAGGGTTTCATGTAAAAATGCACTCTGTAAGGCACTTCCCTCTTCCTGCTCTGATGGTTGCATGTACCACTATTCATATGGTTATGGCAACAGTTCCAGCAATGGTATTCTGTTGTCTGAGACGTTCACATTTGCTACAACAGGCAACACACAAATCCCAGTTTCAAATATTGCCTTTGGTTGTAGCTATGATATCCAAGGAATTCCTCAGGGGATTGGCTTTGTGGGGCTTGGCAGGGGTCCATTATCATTGGTGTCTCAGCTAGGCTCAAAGATAAACTACAAGTTTTCCTATTGTTTGGTCTCAAACAATGGTGCTTCTGCCTCCAAAACTAGTCATCTGATTTTTGGAGATGTAGATGATTCAATTGTCTCTAAGATGAAGTCCACTCCTCTGGTACAGAATCCATTCAGGAAGTCAGTTCCCTATTACTATTTGGGTCTAGATGGTATCAGTGTGGGTGGCCAATTGTTGGGTATTCCCAGAGGTGCTTTGGACTTTAAGTCTGATGGAAGTGGTGGCTTGATTATTGATTCTGGATCCCAGCTAACATATTTGGAGAGTGGAGTATATTATACTCTGAAGAAGGCCTTGCAATCTGCTATCAGTCTTCCTCAGGCTGATGGCTCTAACCTGGGCCTTGATTTGTGTTATGACTTGCCATCTGCAGGAAATTCAGGTAACTTGCAATATCCAGATATAACGTTTCACTTTCAGAGAGGAGCTGATTTTGTTGTGCCCAAGGAAAATTATTTGGTTGAGGTAAACAGTAATCTTGTGTGTCTTACTATGGTTCCTAGCAGGCTGGGCTTCTCAATCGTAGGTTCCATACAACAGCAGAACTTTCACATATTGTATGATAACTCCAAGATGACTATGTCCTTTGCACCTGCGAACTGCGCTGCCATGTAGAACTAATCCATATTATGGTGTCATAGCTTAGTATTACATTGATCACATCTAAATAGAATTTTAGAAATATATTTCGGAATCATATCCAAAATTATATTTATAGTAATAATGTAGTTATAGTTATAGAAACCATGTCTTGAATCTATGTAATGTGCTCTACCTATCTGATATATATTTTGGCCGTTTCTCTGCCATGTTTTGTGGAAACCATGCGTTGTATCAATGGACTGCGTTGTTGTACCTATTTGATATGCAGTTTGGCCGTTTCTGTGTCAAGTTTTTGTTGATTTTTTAAATTACAGTTGTTTGGATTTTTTAATTATATATAATAATAATAATCTATTTTTAATGTTATGAGTAAATAAATATTAAATTGATGTATGAGATTAGTTAGTAGAAGTAGAGATTATTTAGCCTGTTATCAAGTGTAAATAGAACGTATGAGAAATTTTATTTTTTAAATAAAAAAAAAAAAAAAGTTAAAATGGAAGGAAAAAGGAAAATATTTAAATAATTTTTTTTTAAATGGTCCAGTTAGCAATTAGTTGGGTAAGTATTCAGTAACACACAAGTAACACACAAAGTTAGTCAAAAGTTTTGTCAAAATTTTTAAACTAATTACTTCACATAACCAAGTACTTCAAAAATACACTTCATTACAAACTATTCTACTCCTAAAAAATAAACAAATAAATATATTTATTTTATATTATTCATTTAATTTAATTTAATTTATTTTTTTCTTTTTTTTATTAACATAAATATTTTTTAAAAATTAATAATAAAATAAACATTTCAAATTCATTGATTACAAAATCTTTGTTGATAGAATTAACAATTTGTATTTAATAGAAAATGAAAACTTCATAAATAATTATATATATATTTTTTAAAAATGATATTTTATAATAACTTATGTTATTATCATTTAGATTTCATTTTTATTCTTCAAATTCATTGATTACAAAATCTTTGTTGATAGAACTTATAATTTTTATTTTAATAGAAACTAAAAACTTCATAAATAATTTTATATTTTTTAAAAATGATATTTTATAACAACTTTAGATTTCATTTTTATTCTTAGTTTAGTAATAATTGAAGTTGTTATCATTTAGGTTTTATTTTCATTTTTCATTTAGTAATAATTCATGTTGTTATGATTGAGATGCTATCTTCATTTTTAAGATGACATAATTTATGGAAGTTTAATTATTATTAAATTTTAATTAAAAAATAATATTTTTTAACAAGAAAGATAGTCAGTGGCAAGTATTTGAATATAATCTAGAAATAGTTTGATTTCTCTTATGCAACTCATGGTTCTAGGGTTTTCCTTTTTCCTTAGCTTAGGGTCATTCTCAACTTCTCATAGTCGTGACTGGAGGGGGAGCGGGGTTTCCTCCTCCAACCGAATTTTAGTAGGCTGTCGAAATGGTTCCTCTGGCCCTGCCTTGAATCAATTCGACCACAATTGTGGGGCACACAATGCTTTAGGATCCGACAAGGGTAAACATCTAGAAACCAACACTCAACCAACAATCCACGAAAAGAAGAACTAGACACACAACAGTCCCGGAACCACAACAACTTGTCTATTGAAGGTAGTGGGAAATCTAAAATATGAGATCATTTCTACCAAGGTTGGAAGCTACATACAATTTATGCAAGATCACGCCTTCATAGGAAAATTCATGGGCATTTGGCCCTCTGAGAAATCCCTCATGCGATGGATCAAAACAACTTGGAAACCCAAAGGTCAGATTGACCTCAAGCTGGCCTCCAAAGGATTTTTTACAACTATCTTTTTTAATCTAGAGGACATGGATTGAGTCTTCGAAAGTGGACCCTACTTTTTCAACTTGGAAGATCTTCACTTCCAACCATGGATGGAACGTTTCAGCTAGAAAAGGAGGATTTCACAACCGCCCCAGTCGATCCACTTATATTTGCTTCCACATGAGTTCTGAGATGAAATTTTTTTGTAAGGCATTGGAAATACCCTATGGTATTTTGTGAAAACCTCGGAGGTCACCAAGCTAGGTTGATACACCTCCTATGCTTGTATATGTGTATACGGGTGAAATCACAGAGGTGGGTAACACTTTTGTGACAATCAGATCTCCAAAATTCTGAAAAATGTTTTTTCGGCCGAAAGATATTTTTTTCGGCCGAAAAGTGAAACGTCAAATCAGACGGTACAATGACGACACCCTCAATTTGCATGTAAACATTTAGTCGGATGGATTTTTTCCATCCGGAAATATGTTTTCGGCCGAAATATATTTCGACCGAAACATTCTTTCAGCCGAAAGATTATTCGGCCGAAAGAATGTTTCGGTCGAAAACTCTTTCGGCCGAAAGAATGTTTATATATCAACCACTGGTCGATACAGGAATGTTTTTTTAATTTTGTGGGTGTTTATGAGTGTGGGCAGTCGTGAGTGTCTGTGAGAGGTCGTGAGCGTGGGTGCAGAGGTCGTGATCGTCGGTGTAGAGGTTGTGAGCGGTCGTGTTGGTGCAGAGGTCATGAGCGTGGGTGCAAAGGTGAGTCAAACACTTACCAATGGATCCAGATTTCACTTTACTATTGTGTGTAATAGGGAAATTGTGTGTGTGTGTGTAATACTTTTAGCACAGGAAATGGATCTGGATGAAGTATTGTGTGTGTAATACTTTTATCACATGAAACCTAATATCTGTTGGACTTCCAACCAGCGAACTATAATAAACAGAAAAAAAGAAAATAACAAAAACATCGATGCCCGAAACTATGACTCATGACTGTTGGACTTTCCCTGCTTTCCCATGACTAAACTTCAAAGTCAGGGTATCAGGAGAATACCTCATGCTCCCTCCATTACCTAAGTGTATGTCTAGGTATGCATACCTAACCAATTCTTATAGACTTATATCCATTTACATGTAAAAACTCCACCTCTAACACTGTAATCCTTCAAATGGATGAGAAACCAATGATCTCTACTCCTATTTTGATTCCTGACTGCTTACAAAACTGCAAACGTTACCCTTGCCAATAGCATGAACAATATCCAATGACCTCACCAGTTCTTTTACCCAAAACAGTCTCCTCCACCAAATCTGGCCTCCGCTAGGTTTCCTCTGCATGGAACAGAATCTCAATCTCTGTGTGCAGCTGATAGATTTTTTGTTTCTCTGTGCTTTCTCTCACAGTTCTTCATTAGACCTTAGCTTTGATACCATCCGTTGGAATTTCAATATGCAAACCGAATTAATAAACAAAAAAGAAGAAAATAATAATACATCACACAACACACACAGATAGAGGCAAATCGAAATAGGGTAATGATAATTTTAGAGGCAAATCGAAATAGGGTAATGATAATTTTATTGCTCAACCAAAACCAATGGAGAAATGAATACAAGTGTCATGAAACACTTTACTAGTTTCCATATTTAACCTGGCTTCCATATTTAACCAAGAAAATTTCCAGAGTTTGTAGACATACAAAAAACCAAACGCTTAAAAACTTCAAAATATAACCACAAAAATATCATAACCCAACAATATCAAATATGTATTAATGTATTATTTATGTTTACTATTAAATACTTTTACAACATCTATGGTTTATGTTTGTTGTTAAATACTTTTGCAACATGATATCTAATATGGTTAAATACTAATTTTACAGCGTGATATCCAGGGATGATTTTAAGGATGGAAATTTGCTTTAAAATGTAGAAATCTTGGCGAATCTTACTAATCCTTCATATGCCAACTACAAATGTTTGGCGATATTTATGTAAAAATATTCAAATTTATAAGGATTTTATATAGTTTTTA
>ML782516.1:567009-585474 GCA_009831015.1 Picea engelmannii
TGAATTTTGTACTTTCTGAATACAGTCCCAATGTGTGTCGTGTGCTCGATCATCATATGTGCATGCATACCTGGTTGAACTTCTTCTTGTCGAAAATCTCTATTGACATTATCATCGTTTCTTTCTTCAATATTTGCATGTTCTTGTTTCTTTCTCTGATAAAGCTCTTTCCTTTGTTCGATTTGGCGATTATCATCTCAAGTGCGATCATTTTTCTCTTGCGCAAAATTTTGTTTCCCATGACTTTTATAGTTATCTATAAAAGATATGTTCAACAAAGACATCAACTTGAAAAAATGCTCAACATTTATCTTTCAACATATAAATTGTTATTCCAATAAAAACTTGAACAAACATCAATTACCTTATTCAACAAAAACCAAAAAGATGATTCGAAACTTTGTTTAAGTGCTCTAGAAAACCACCATGTATCGATATCAATCCTCCGATTAAGCCTATGGAACAGAGGGAAGAAATAAAGAAAGAAAAGAATACAACTGCAATCTGTAATAGAAATGCTTTGAAATCCCTATCCTCGAGCTTATATATGTCTGTCCATCCGATTAATTGTGTTAAATGTGTTCGGCCGAAAGCCTATTTATACAATTTGGCGCGAAAGGAAACATTATGACGTGTCGTTTCCTTTTTTCCGACGGACGAAATTTGTTCGACAGTCTTTCAGCCAAAATAATGGTTTTTCGTCCGAAAACCTTGGAAATCGTTCAGTTTTGACGGTTTCCGTTAGATTTTAGTCTTTCGATCGAAATATTAGTTTTTCGGCCGAAATAAGGAAATTGGGACAGAAAACTAAAACCAGAGAATTGCCCCAAGCTTAACTGAACTTCGGAGGTTGCAGACTCCTACAAATACTAAGAATTTGGTTTCGAAATTGACACTAGCATTTCCAAAATTGAAACTACTTTCAATTCCTATAATTTGTTTTCATTTTCTTTATTTTTATCTAATTTTATTTAATTTTAAAAAAAAAATCACTACATAATATTTTTAGCAGACATTATGATTCGGTGAAATGAAATATCGGTATCTCTAAAAATATACAGTGAAAATTTTGGAAAAAAATATATTCATAATCCTTAAACTGTGCTTTTCAAAAGGGTATATTTAGATTTTAGTTTTAAGTAAAAATTAAGATAGATACAACGTGTAGAAAAACATGTGTTTAAAATATGCAATGTTTTTAGCTTGGACAACTTAAAAAAATTCTAGAAATTATAATATTCATCCGTTAGATTCAAAATTATAATCATAATAAAATAGAGTCTCTGTAGATTGTTGCAGTATATTTCGTTTCTTAAAAACATAAGTTTAATAATAGATACATTGTTGTAGAAATAAGTAACTCATTATCATTCATTTCATGTTTAAGGAACATACTGTTAAACAATTGTCAAATTGACATATCAAATCGTGATAAATGTTTTTTGAAAAATAGTCATTGGAAAGCTAACACAATTCTTCACAAGTTTTGTTTTTACTATAAAGTGAAATTCTAAATAAAAAAATACTTTTGTATGCTGAAAGTTGAATAACTTGTGAAAATACAATTTTTTTCTCATAAAACAAGAAACAGTGTAACCCATCTTCATGATTTCACCCATACATGAATCTATCCAAAGTCCTCCCGAACTTAATTAGTCTCACCTATAAAGACAATGAATGAGTACAAACTCTAGACTACAAACACATACCCTTATGTTTCTGATGATGCCATGAGCATGGCCACCTCTTTCAAGACCATCCCTTCAATATTCAAACACACTATGCTCAAACTCCCTCCTCAAGCGATGCCGAGGGCTTTGAACAAGTCTCGACAAGAAGAAAATTGTGAAGAAACCTTGACCCCCCCAACTCCATTAGAGATATAAAAACCAGCAATGTGCTTGAATCCCTCTCCCATGATGAGGAAGGAAAGGAAAACAATCTTCATCACGAAACATATCCATAGGAGAACCCTAAGGATGACTATGATCGGGAAGACAACGCCAAGCACCAAAAAACTATGAATCTAAATTCCTTAGACCCTATTGATGGATAAGATGAAATACAAGAGGACTCCCATGAACAGATTGAATCGGACGATGGAGATGAAATGGATCTTGGGGAACTAGATCTCCAATCCATAGTGGTTTCCTGTAAGCAAAAAGACCCAAGTTCTATCCTAGAGTAGTAGGTCCAGCTTCTGAAAGATTCCCTCGTCTGCAACCAAACATTTAGAGAAACAACAACATCCAAAGGTCAGCCCTATGTTCCTTCTCTAGGAATTAAAAGTCATTTTTCTCATGATCAATCCAAACCCCCTAGGGAGGAGAAAAAAATAGGTCGTAGAAGCAATAAGCAACTTCTCCAAGAATTGGGTGAACTACTGGTTAAGTCAGGTCACATTTCATTGATGACAGACAAATTCCCACCAAATCCCCCCCATTTCTCATGAATATTATATCTTGGAATATTCATGGCCTAAATGGTAAAACCAAACATAGGCTTCTCAAGAAGAAAAATGTCAAGGAAAAACCAACTATGGTCATGTTACAGGAAACAAAGTGTCAAAGAAATCTATTTTCTACTCTTGATCCATGCCTTTGGAAGGGATCCCAAGCCATTTCACTTGATGCATAGGGTGCAACTGGGGGTCTTGCCTTCCTCTAGAACCTGACATAAGTCACCCTGTCTAGATTTTTATCCACCAAGCATTCACTTTCGTCCCGCTTCCAACTAGTGGGTTCTTTAGAATATTCCTTTCTCACTAATGTTTACGACCCTAATTCCATATCGTATAAACTCTTTTTCCTCATTTCTATCCATAACCTCATGACAATCATCAACCTATGGAAGATGGTGAGGGGACAAGATCCCAATAATTCCTCAATGCAAGCTAAAGTAGAACTCCCTTAGTGGTTCAAACTGCTTAAAATTTAGTCATGCAAATATTCTCACTATCATGAAAGCAAGCACATATAATCACATGAAACATACTTAATCAATCAACTCGAATAATTCATAATTTAATTGTATAAAACCATATTTTGTATTCATAATGGTTAAAATAATGGGTTTATAAGGTACATGAGAAGGTCAACATATGTTAGACATGGGCCTCATGATCTATAATGTGGAATCCCATCATCACCCCCCAACTTAATCTCTTGCATACCCTTGCAGAACAAAAATGATGAAAAACATGATGTTGTGTCTAACTCTTGTGCTGCTACTACCGTTCCTTATATTTTTTCTTGATGTCCCCTAGCACATAACTGGTGATATCCCTAGCTTCATAATAACTAGTAGTCTTTTCAACTTCTGTATAATTTTTCTTCTCTTTCTCCCTATCCGAATTTGGTAGTTGTGAAGGTTACATGAGAAGGGGTGGGTTGAACCTCAACCCAATCCACTTCACTTTTAATCTTCTCAAGGATTCCTTGTAAAGTGAGGCCATGAAAAATCCATCTTTTAGATTTCTAGGTGAATGGGGTTCTCCTATTTGAATAGCATGTGGCAATGAATGCCACCTTATTTGGCAAGCTTGAGTTGTGTCCTCCCCTAAGAGCCTTACAATATCTCCAAAATGAGAAATGTATTTTCTCTATTTTCTCTCTAATATGGGAGCCACATCCTCATCTAAGATGAGATACTCATGGATGGTTATGATTTTATTTGGTTCGGGTACTTCATCCTTGACCAATAGAGGGATATGCAACTCTTCTTCTATATACTTCTTCAATTTAGTTTCTCTCAATTCCTCATGCTATAGCCAAGATGACAGTGCCATGAGTTGGACATCTCCTACATATGAGTTTGAGTTCTCTTTGTAGGGATGTGGGGTGACAAGGTTGTGTACATAGAATTCACACAATCTAGCGCTCACTTATTCATCACTATCTTGACATATATCCATAAATTCTTTTGGGGTCTCTATATTAAATGCAACTTGTTGTTTTTGGCTCTGCATCTGAAGTTTGTACCATTTCTCTTTTAGGAAAATTTCATTAACTTTGGTTGGATATCTGCAAATTAACATATTCTCTGGATGTATGGATACTTTCATTATTTCTAACTTCTAAGTTTGAGCCACCAATTACTTCTTGGTTCTTTCTGACTCTTCCGTCAGTGTTTTGTTTTCGATTTCCAACTGTTCATTACTATCAACTCCTTGAATGTTCATAATTTGGAAATTTTCTTGCAGGTGGTGGAGCTTATGTTCTATGCTTTATGTGCTATCTTCCCATTGCTTCCCCTTGCTCATATTATACTTTGCTATATTTTTCCATTTGAGGGCATCAACCCTAGCTGATTCTGATTCTCTTAAGGTGAGATGCAAGGTTGTTTATGCAGTTGCTAATTTATTTTCTTCTCTAGGTGCCCCCATCTCTTTCTATGTAGGTTCCCTTGATGGGATACTTGTAGGACTAGGTGAGTCCTCTACATTTACTATAGAAGAGGATATTGGTGTGATTAGCTTAGGATTTTCTTGGGATATAGTCCCATCTCTCTTGTAGAATTGACCACTCTCGGTTTGAACTCAGGATTTCTCCTTGATTTTAAGTGGGTTGCTTGGTGGTGTCCTTAAATTAATGAGGATGAAATCCACTTTCTTGTTTGTACATAATTATTTTGTGATGGAACATGTTATTGTTGTTGGGTATGTGTTATATTCTTTGCATGTGTGTGTGTGTGGGTGCGTCAGATTCGACAACCGCGTTTGACGATCCCTCTAGTATCGATCTTTGTGTCGTGTGCACCAGGTGCTTCCTAGGGGGGGGCAGGTATGGACCCTTTGGTTACACTTAGTGTTTTGATTTGAGCGGTATCTTGGAGCCGACAGGATTTGGGGTAGCACCCCAATTTTTTTTTTTTGGGTGGTATTTGCTATTTTTAGCAGTTTTCTAAATTAATCCCGGATTAAGGGATTTGGGTTTTGGTATCTACGGAATACCTAAAAAAATTGTATATATATTGTATGGTGAATGGTGAAATGAATACAATGAAGAGTTGAAAGGTTTTCTCCCGGTTAAGGGTTTTCGGTATAAATCTCTGTGTACTATGTGTATGAGCCATTGATTAAATTTTGTTTTCCTTAAGAATCTATATGCATTGCTTTACTTCACAGGTTTAAAACTTACATGTGGTATCAGAGCTCGTTTTGGCTTCAGAGAGACACCTTTGTTGTTGAGGGTTTGGCTCGGTCTTGATAGATCAATTTTATCTTGGGTCTGTGATAAACCTGGGTTTAGTGGGAGATTTTGCAGTGGAGATTCGAGTGTAGAAAGATGAATGGCGAGCTCTTCTAGAATCAAGATAGAGAAGTTCAACAGTAAAAACTTTGATCTATGGAAGCTCAATATGGAGGACCTTCTTGTAGACAAAGAACAATGGATCGTTGTGGATCCTGGTACACAACCTAATGGTATGCAGCCTACTGGCACACAATTGACTGGTACACAACCTACTAGTACACCACCTACTGGTATGTCGAAGGAAGATTGGGAGAAGTTGGACAGAAGAGCAAGGAGTACTATTCGACTCTACTTGGAAGATTCAATGTTTTTGAATGTCTCAGGAGAATATATATCCAAGAAACTATGGGATAAGTTAGGGAATTTGTATCAATCAAAGTCCTTGGTAAACAAGTTGTTTCTTCGAAAGAAGCTATATCATCTTAGGATGGAAGATGGAGATTCCATGACAGAACATCTAAATGCCTTTAATACTCTGGTAAGTCAACTTGTCTCTATTAATATTACGATTATAAAAGAAGATAAGTGTATTACTTTGTTATGTTCTTTGCCAGACTCTTGGGATAATATTGTTGTAGCAATTGGTAGTACCACTCAATATACATTGAAGAATGAGGATGTAGCTGCATCCTTGTTATCTAAAGAGATGAGGCGAAAAATCATGGATGGTCATAGCACAAATGATTTATCTGTAAGAGGTTGTACCCAAGACAGGAATCCTGGTAAGTCTTTGGGGGGGAGATCTAAATCTATAGGTAGATATAAGTCTCTAGAAAAATATTTGAGGAAATGTTGGAAGTGTGGTAAAACGGGGCATTATGAGAAAGATTGCAAGTCTAAGAAGGTTGATAAACCAAAGGGATATGATAGTACCTCTTCCACAGAGGCGAAAACCTCCATTGAAGAAGGAGGTGATGTTTACCTGGAATATATAGGTACACATGCATACCATGATGTATGTTTGATCAACTCAGGTGCATCATAAAACATGACCCCTCACAAGGAGTGGTTCTCTGAATATGAAAAATACGATGGTGGTGTTAGAACTTATTCTTGCAAGGGGATGTTTTTCCTTTGAAGTTGGCCATTGGGTAACCAAATGCGAGAAAAGGGGTTTAAAAACCCACCATATGCATTTTTATCCAAAGTTGGGGTGAAATTATGCAAAAGCACGCACATACTTGGTCGACGAAAATCCATCAAGCACAGGCTCAGTCTCAACCATCAGATCCATCAGATAAATTAGATCGACGACCATCGGGCGATCAAGATTATAGAGTTTCACAAAGTTTAGCATCAGACCAAGGCCATAAATTGTGAGATCTGGGCCATTCATTTCAGAGGGACATGTGGCGCATGATCAACATAGTTGCAATTTCGCGAATCGGGAGGTTGAGAGTTGTTCACATCAAAGACTCCCAAAACGCGAAATCATGAAAATATCATAGCTATTGATCAAGGGAGAGATATGGACTGTTGGGTCATCTTTTCACTATTTTGTGAGTCAATAAAGTAGGAGGGCGAGTCCTAAAAACTTGCGACATACGGAATCGTGAAATAATCAAGGTCGTCCATTCTAGGGGATGCATGGCGTAGGATCTGGGCCAAAGAAAAGTCTTCCCAGGAGTGTCGATGGTATTTGGTCCCACAATAACAATTTTATCTAGGTCATTTAAAGCAGAGAGGCACGTGGCAGTAGATAATGCAAAATCACGATTTCGCATATCGGAGGTTTGAGCATGGAGCACAACGCAAACTCCCGACACCTGAAATCGTGAAGCACTCAAAGTTTGGGCCCATGGTCATAGTCCGTGGCCCTATGGTGTGCGGGTCCAGGAAGAATATTATCACCTATCACATAGAGCTGGTGACGTGGGGTCTTTGGGGAAGCAATCTTGGCTGTCAATTTTAGAGCAGATCCGATCGTCGATCTGGATATGACCATTTCACGATTTCGAGCATCGAAATGTTGTGAATCAAGGGGAGTGAGAACTCCCGATATGCGAAGTAATGAAATTTTATAGGGGATAAGCACAGGTTCATGGCCCGAGTTCTTGTGGAACAATGGAAAGGAGTTGTGCCAAAGGGCTGCAAGCGCATGTATTGATTGCAGAAAAAGAGCAACCGGGCTCGAAGCACCGAGATTGATTTGAATAAGTCAGGGCACTGCCTGGGGCATTCATGGATGTCATAACTCATCCTGATCCTAATGAAGGAATTTAATGGAAATAGGGGGTGGTGGTTGAAGCCTCGTTTCACCCCATTAATGGAAAGAAATAAAGGATGGTCGTGGCGGCTAGCTGATAGCCTAGATCTCCTCTGAAAATGGGTTTTCCTGCAAAGTCCATACTATTTTAATTTAATGTCTGACAGAGGAAAACATGTGAAGTTTGACAGGAGAAGGAGGAAATGCAAATCTTTGAATGCAGTGGTCCAATTGTATCCCTAAGGGCCATGAGCAGTTCTGAGTATTTATACTCAATTTTGATATTTTGTAAATGTCGTCGATGGTTGAGCTAGGCTCCCGTATTGTACATTTTTGAGGAAGCATTGGTTTTTCTGGTTATGCATCTGTATTTGAGAATTCTTGTTTAATCAAAGTCATCTTCTTTCTGTATCTCTGTAAACAACTATGTTAAAACACTTGGATTTGGAGGATCCATTTGAGGGTAGTTATGTTGTTGCAATGTAGGTTTGATCACTGTAATATTTTCGCCATTTTTAATCAGTTTCCTCTGTTATCTTTTTCCTCTTACACTAAGTAGCTCGGAATTGGAGGATCCAGTTGAGTTGTTACAATAGCATTGTGATGTAGGTTTGATCATTGTGTTTTTATAACTGTGCCATTTAGGCATATCTTAGTATCTGAAACTTCGGGTCCAAGAGGATCTTGTTCTTGAAGATTTTCTTCCTTAGGCTTCTGGAAGAACGGATGTCCGTAGAAGAATCTTACATTTTCTCACCAAGTCTGCCCTCTTCTCATTTTAAACTCAACTTCTTGAATGGAGTTAGATCAAGATCTCACTTGCTTATATTTTTCCTGGTCTGGGATTCCGAGTTAAAGCAATATTCTCTTAGGTCAGAACCCATTCGACCACCCTTATTCATTCATTATGACATATAAACCTGATGGGTATCAGGATTACCTCTGTCACAATCTAGAGGTGACTTCTGGTGCTAACAGGTGGTGATGTACTCCTAGGAGATGACTCAACAACCAAAATCATGGGACGTGGAAGGGTTAATTTGTTGCTAAAAGATGGAAGGATTAGAACTCTCCTTGGGGTTCTAATCCTAGCCAGGAGTCTAATATTTGTAAGAAAGTTGGATGATACAGGAGTGGATATTGTATTTGGAAAGGGCACTTGCAAGATGGTACGAGGACCAATGGTATTGATGATGGGAGTTCGGTGTGGAACTCTGTACAAGTTGTTGGGAATCGCTTATACTAATGGGTGTAATAGTTCTATTGTCCCTGAGCAGGGAAATGAAGGAGACAAGATCAATACTGTCCAAGAAAAGAAGACCACGTTGTGGCATCAAAGACTAGGGCATATTGGAGAAAAGGGCCTTCGAACACTACATGGTAAAGGTATGGTTGAAGGTATGTCTAATTGCACTCTGGGTTTTGATTTTTGTGAACATTGCATATATGGTAAACAAAATCAAGTAAGATTCCCATCTGGTGCTACAAGAGCAAAGGGGATCTTAGAGTTGATACATAGTGATGTGTTTGGACATGTTCATGTTCAATCCCTAGGTAAATTTGTGTATTATGTTTCATTCATAGATGATTTCTCAAGGAACACATGGATTTATTTTCTTAGAAAAAAATCTGAGGTATTTGATAAATTTAAAGAGTTTAAGGCTCTGGTAGAAAATCATACAGAGAAGAAAATAAAGGTATTGAAGACTGATAATGGTGGAGAATTCTATGGAAATGAATTCAAATAATTATGTAAGAAGTGTGGTATAGAAAGGCAGAAGACTACTCCATACACACCTCAGTAGAATGGAGTTGCAAAAAGGATGAACATGACACTAATGGAAGAAGCAAGGAGCATGCTCAGTGGTGTCAAGTTAGGACAAGAATTCTGGGCAAAGGCAGTGGGTACAACATGTTACCTGGTCAATCGATCACCTTCATTAGCATTGGATGATAAAACTCCACACAAGGTATGGACTGGAAAGAAACCCTCTCTTCAATATCTTAGAGTGTTTGGTTGTAATGCTTATGTACATGCTCCAAAGGAAAATAGGAGTAAGCTAGATAAAAAGGCTGAAAAGTGTATCTTTATTGGTTATAAATATGGTGTGAAAGGTTATAAGATTTGGAACCCAGAAACCAAGAACACTGTTTACAGTCGAGATGTTGTTTTCAGAGAGGTAAAATATGTTTCCAAACAAGAATTCCTACGAAGGCCAGAAGAACCTGAGAAAATAGAGTTGGAGTTGGATGATGCAAAATCTGAATCATCTGAAGAAGATGATGAAGAAGAAGAAGAACCTCATACCCCACTATTGAGTAGATTAGTGAGGGAAATAAGGCAACCAGAAAGGTATAGTCCACCCGATTTTCATTCAAATTTTTCTTTATCTATCATTGATGATGATCCACGAACTGTCAGGGAAGCAATGAATTAAGAGGATAGTAAAATATGGAAGAAGGCCATGGTTGAAGGAATGGATGCCTTGGATAAGAATGAGGCACGGGATATAGTTGATTTGCCAGTTGGAAGAAAATTTGTTGGTAGCAAATGGTTTTTTAAGAAGAAGTTTAATGCAAAAGGTAAAGTGGAGAAATACAAAACTTGATTAGTAGCAAAAGGTTATTCCTAGGTAGAGGGAATTGAATTTGGTGAGATTTTTTTTTTCTGTTGCCAAGTTAATATCTATTATATTTCTTTTATCTATTGTTGTTTCTTTTGAACTTGAAGTGGAACAGATGGATGTGAAGACAACATTCCTACATGGGGATCTGGAAAAAGAAATCTACATGAAGCAGCTAGAAGGTTTTGTAGTGAAGGGAAAGAAAGAGTTGGTCTGTAAGCTAAAGAAGTCATTATATGGTCTGAAGAAATCACCTAGGATGTGCTACCAAAAGTTTGACACATACATCCTTGGATTCAGATTTGTGAGAAGCAGGGTTAATCACTGTGTATATTCCAAGCAGGTTGGTAATCACTTCATTTATGTATTTCTATATGTTGATGACATGTTGTTGGTACGAAATAACATGGATGTTATCAAGGAGGTGAAATCACAGCTATCCTCCAAATTTGATATGAAGGATCTCGGTGTTGCTAACTTGATTCTGGGTATGGAGATTAAAAGAGATCGTGCAAACATGAAACTTTGGTTGAATCAGAAAAAATATGTTGAGACGATATTGCAGAGGTTTAATATGCATGGAAGTAAACCGATCAAGGTTCCTATTCCTATAGGTGTAAAGTTATCTGCAGATCAGTGTCCCAAGACACATGAAGAAGAAGAGGACATGTCCCATGTTTCGTATGCTAGTGAAGTTGGTAGTTTGATGTATGCAATGGTCTGTACTAGACTAGAAATTGCACATGCAGTGGGAGTTTTGAACAGGTATATGTCAAAACTAGGGAAGGAGCATTGGACATCAGTAAAGAGGGTCTTTAGGTATTTGTGTGGCACTACCTATTATGGATTGTGCTACCAAGGAAGACCAGGATTGGATAGAGTGGTGGACATACATATCTTTGTTTATGCAGACTGAGATGGAGATATGGATCATAGAAGATCTACAAGTGGGTATGTGTTTAACCTATTTGGAGGAGCAATCAGTTGGATGAGAAAACGAAGGGTTGTAGTGACACTCTCAACTACAGAAGTTGAATACATGGAAACCACTCATGCAAGCAAGGAAGCAATATGGTTACAAAGATTGTGTTAAGGTATTGGGTTGGTACAACAAGCAGTGAGATTAGATTGTGACAGTTAGAGTGCAATATTCCTGGCAAAGAACCCAACTTGTCATTCGAAGACAAAGCATATTGATGTTCAATGTCACTTTGTGAGAGACATGATTGAATAAAAGAAGGTGTTGCTGGAAAAGGTTGACACTTTGAAGAATCTTGCAGATTCATTGACAAAGTTTGTGAGCAAAAAAAATTTCTCCTGGTGTAGAGTAACAATGGGCATTGCTTCCCTGGATTGTTGACTATATAATCGTGTGGACCCCTGGATGCAAAGAAAACAACAAGTGGGAGAATGTTGGGTATGTGTTATATTCTTTGCATGTGTGTGTGTGGGCGCATCAGATTCGACAACTGCGTTTGACGATCCCTCTAGTAGTGATATTTGTGTCGTGTGTGCCGGGTGATTCCTAGGGGGGGTCAGGTATTCCCCCCTGGTTATGCACAACATTCGGATCTGGGTGATATTTTCTATTTTTAGCGGTTTTCTAAATTAATCCTGGATTAAGGGATTAGGGTTTTGGTATCTAAGGAATACCTAAAAACATTGTATATATATTGTATGGTGAATGGTGAAATGAATACAATGAAGAGTTGAAAGGTTTTCTCCCAGTTAAGGGTTTCCGATATAAATCTCTGTGTACTATGTGTATGAGCCATTGATTAAATTATGTTTTTCTTAAGAATCTATATGAATTGCTTTACTTCACAGGTTTAAAACTTACAATTGTCTCATTGAGTACCAAAGGTTCCTTATAGATTGTCCTAATATTACTGTAGGGGGTATGAGTGTCCTTATTGTTACATTGACTAGTGGGAGTAATCATTTTGGTAACATCCCTCAAGTGGTGGAAATGATCATTTTTGGATCTCATTTGAAAAAATGCCTATACCATCATTAGGTATACCTAGTATTGGACTATTCATTGGAGGTTATACTGCTCCTAGTTTTTTCACCTTGGGGTTAAAAATATTTTTGGATTTGTATGTATCCATGAACCTAGATTTCTTCTAGATCTAGATTTTCATCTAGAAGCATGTTTAATCATATTTCTAGAATTCCCACTAGAAGTACAATCATACCCAACATGGGGTTTCCTTTTGACAGAGGGTTTGTTCCTAGCACCAAGCATCAAATGCACTCTATACCTATCCCTAACAGTGGAAACATTACTAGGGATAGTTATCCAAGAAATAATGTGGCATATGATGGATGCCAAGTTTTCTATTTAGAAACCCTAATTCTATTTCCATAACTCAATTTCCATTCTTGGTGATTCTAAAATTGACCGATCTATCTCATCTTATGAATGACCTAATTCGCTATGATCCATTATGGCCTATTATCCCAGCTAAGTTGCCTTCAAATATACCAAAATTTGAGGGTAAACCTAGAGAAGATTTGTCAAACCATGTTATGAATTTTCATATTTAATGTTTTTAAAAATCATTAATGGATGAAAGTGCGTGTTTGTGTCTTTTTTAGAGAACTATGGTAGGGGTCACTATTAAGTGGTATAGTTAGTCGTCTCATGCACCTGATAACAACTTCTCATCATTATCCATGACATTCTTAAAACATTTCCAATTACCCATTCACTATGAGGCTACTAACATATTTATGACTAAATACCTCAATTCATATTTATGAACACATCAAATACTCATTATGGAAGGAATCACTCCACGGGGCATTCTTTCTACAAAAAATAATACATCCAATATGTATCAATATAATGAAACTTGAATGTGTATTTATACTTTCTCACGAGTATTCTTAGGGGTCTATTCCAACTACCCTTTATTATTAGATTATTTCCATTTAACTACTTAGTGGGCCTATTTATTACACATCAACTACCAAGTGGGTCTATTCCATTATTATGTCCACATTACATTCATTATCCCCTTGGGTGCCTCCATAGGTACCCCATATTATCCTCCCTAGGTACATTGCACTTAGAGGCTATATGAGATAATTTCAAATTCTCCTTGCTTTGATATTGATCCTACAAAGCCAATGGATATACCTCATGTCGATCATGTGGTTGGTTCTATTGGAGATAATATAGTCAATCAAGTGGCATGTCAAATAGGACAAATGTCCATAAATACAAACCAAACTACGACTATGGAATACACTCAACCTATCTCAAAACATTTTTATATCAGCAACGTCCATTCAGTTCATTCTTTGAATTTGAAAAAGAAATGAACTTGGAGGAAAAAATAAGAGTAAGAAGAAATTTTTTAATTCTAGACAAGGAAATGTTAAGAATAATGAGATGAATGGTGATGTTGGGGAAAAAAGGAGAGGACAAAGGTCAAATTCCCTCAATGCAATATTTGCAAAGGTGATCATCTGAGTAACGTATGCCCCAATATGGAGGACATCCAGTAATGGATGGTTCAGTAGGATGATAAAAATCATGTAGTAGTTACCAACCCTTTTTATTCATAATAGTATCAAATGGTTGTTGGTAACCATGTTCCTCTATAAGGCGGTAATCAAGACGCCCCATCACAAGGGGGAAGTACCTTGGGTAGAAATATTTTATTTTGTGATAGGGACATCAATGTTTAGACCAAGGCTCATAATTTCAATGTTCTGATAGTTGCATCAATTGTGGAGACATCCAATTTTCAATCAAATGGAACTCTACATATAGAGAGGCTATTTATTAACATAATGCCTCACCCTCCAAAGGGTGCATTATGAAGGGTTTCACATAATCCCATTGCCTAAGCTACTCAAACTTACAATATTATGGAAGATTTAGTTCATGTAACTTGCACCATGTTTGCAATAGAAGTCTTTCAAAGATTCCCCCATAATGTAAGTCATTTTTGAATTCTAGTAGTGAGATTTATCCTTCAGATGCTTGATTAATTACATTTTACCTTGATTAGGCTACATTGGGACTTCATCACCATGCCACTTTTTATATCTAGATATCTTCATGAAGCATGAATATTTTTAGGTGTGTGGTTGATAAGGGATCTTCTACATGTGTCATGTCTTTGTTGTGTTGGTGAGCTTTAGGCTCCCTCAAAATTAGTCCTTCTATATCCTTGTTAAAATGTTTCAATGGTAGATATTTTAAACCACATGGAATCATATTTGCCTTTCTAGTCGAATTACAAGGAAACATTGTTACTATTGAGGTTGAGGTTATTAATTCTCCTCTTGACTATAATATTATTTTGGAACAAAACTGGATTCATGCGATGATTTCTATCATGTCTTAAATTTTTTGCATGATTGAACTTCCTCATTAATGGAAGATAGTCATAATTAACTAGTTGGTTTACTGTATGCTTGATTCCATTTCCAAATATAGGACAAACATTCTATTCATAGGTGATTCTAATATGTTATTTGAAAGTGTCAGTTTTGGGTTGCTCAAGGACTCATCCCTCATGCATACATTTCAATTCCCTTCATTGGTTTGTTACTTATGAAATATTGACAGTCACTAATGAATTTATGATTCCTTTACAAATGTTATATTTTGAAGAGAGTTTGGAGTCATCATGCACTAATTCCTTTCATCTTGGTTATTTTAGAGAAGAACCATGGATCATCCCAGATCCACTGGCTTTTGATTATGGAATGTTCTACCTTTGTCTGCAGTTGAAGCTACTTACCAAGCTATTAAAAAATAATCCTTAGAGTTTGATCATAATCTCCTACTTCAGGAGGAGTATGATCAATTTATATTGGCTATATGGGCCTTCAATCCCCTTATCTCTATTGAATTATTGGACATGGTTTTTCCCTCAGAAGAGGCTATCTTAGAGGTAATAATTAGTTTAGAATGTCCATGGGAAGACATGTATCATCACTCTTATTTTACTCTAGAGATAGCGAACTTAGAGGTTGGAGTAAAGTTTTTCATCCTAGCTAGAGGTTTTGATAAGTGCCAAAATCCCATTTTTTGTGTTGGGTGTGTACGTGAAAGGGAATATGGATTTCTTTTTTGAAACTATCCCAATCAATATCTCTTCCAAACTCAACATTATGGAAAATATATTGATTGGAGAATATTGTTATCTCAATGAAATTGAAATTTATACTGCTACATTTAAGGAATTTCACAATGTGTGTGTTTGGTCTTGCAAAGAAATTACCAGTATTGATCCTTGGATAGTTGAACATGAAATTCCAACTTACGCCCACAATGATCCTATTTCATAAAATTTGTGATTGGTTAATCCAAAAATAGTTGGTGCCATTAAGTCCAAGGTATAAAAGTTACTTATAGATGGATTTATCTACCTAGTTCCCATGACTAAACAAGTATCCAATTTGGTTCATGTAATGAAGAAGCATGGGATAATTCACATCTATGATAATTTTTGGGATTTGAATAAGGCTTGTCCAAAAGATAATTATCATATGCCTTTCATTGATTAGATTATAAATGAGGGTGATGGAAATGAAGTATTTTCCTTTATGGATGGATTTTTTGGTTATAATTGAAAAATTCAGGTCTGTCTAGAAGATCAACATAAGAATACATTTATATATCCTCGGGGCAAGTTTTCACATAGGAAAATGTCACTTGGACTTAAAAATTCTTGGGATACATTTAAGTGGTCTATGCAATATGATTTCCATGATATTAAGCATATTGTTGAAGCTTATTTGGATGATTTTTCAACACATTCCAAGAAAAAGGATCAACATCCATCTCATCTTAACATTGTTTTTGAGAGATGTAGATATTATAAGATTCACCTGAACCCTCATAAGTGAATCAATTGTGTGGAGTCTAGGATATTGCTTGGCTTTATTGTGTCTAAGTAAGGGATTATGGTTGATCCTTTGAAGGTTGAGACAATATTTTAGTTGCCTCCCCCATTCTCTATCCATCAACTTTAGAGTCTTCAAGGGAAAGAAAAATTCTTGTGATTATCCATCACCAATTATATTGACATTACAAAGGGATTCATATGCCTTTTGAAGAAATGAGTGTCATTTATATGGGATGAACACATGCAATGTTAATTTGAAATTTGGAAAATATCCTCATGTCAACCCCATTTTTGAGTCTTCTAGAATATAGTAGGGACTTCTTATTCTATATTGCAACATCCAAATCAACCATTGGGATGTATTGATTTAGGAAGATGAATCATGTTAGGAACACATAATTTAGTATATTGGTAAGTATCTCATTGGACCCAAGTTGATGTACTCTCATATAGAGAAGTCAACATTCACATAGTTCATTTTTTGTAGAGACTCCGATACTATATAATTCTTAGATGAACTCTATTTATTTCAAATTCTAACCCTATGTAGTATATCTCGACTTGATGAATAATCAGGGGAAATTATGCTAAGTGGATTGTCATTTTACAATAATTTGACTTGGAGTTTGTATTGGCCAAATCAATGAAATATTTAGCTTTTGTTGAGATAATATTGGAATTACCATGAGATAGTTAGGGCCCATTGAAAATAAATCCTTACCTGGCCAACATCTATTCCTCATTGACTCAACATATCCTCGGTACAAATATATACTTGTGTATCTTCAAACTTAGATATTTGGCCCTCATCTTTCCTATGATGAGTGTCAATGTATTCATCACCATGCCCAACAATATATGATCATCAATGACACACTATATGTTGAGGGGTAGATATTATCTTGCATAAATGAGGAAGCTAAGACAGTTTTGAATCATTTCCATAGTGGAGCATTTAGAAGTCATCTTTTTGGGATGAAACCAACCTAAAACAATTGTACGAAGGATACTTATGGCCATTAGTTTTTAAATATTGTATCAAAGCTGTCAATAAGTGTTATCCCTATCAAATATTTACTAATAAAATGCATGCACGTCATACTCCATTACATTCCATTGTTACTCTTAGTCCCTTTTCCAGTGGAAAGTGAATTTTATGACATGTAAGCCTTCTTTGGTAGATAGTCACAAGTACATCATTGTGGCCATTGACTACTTCATTAAGTGGGTAGAATCTATGCTAACCTTTGTAAATTATAGTAAGACAACAACTTTATTCATATTCAATCATATTATTTATAGGTTTGGTATGCCTATAATTGGCATGTTAGTTGGGTTTTCACCAAGAGCACTCATCACCATAATATCCTTAGGACTATGGGCAAGTAGATGTTGTTATAAGGTCTTGAAGACTATGCTTTGTAGGATGGTCAATAAGTATAAATTAAATTGGAATTTCATGCTTTTTCCTGGTATTTGGGTATACAAAAACTCGATAAAGAATGCCACAAGTTTTACTCCTTTCTAGCTAGTGCATGGAGTAGAGGTGGTCCTTCCCATTGAATGTGCATTCCCTTAATTGAAACTAGATATTGAGCCCATTCCCAATACCTCAACTAAGGAGGAACACCTCTTGTATCTAGAACATCTTGATGAACATTATCGAGATGCCACCATGGCCAATGAGGCACATACTAAGTGTATCAAAGTTCAATATGATAAAAATGTTCATACTCGCGTGTTTTGAAGGGGACCTTGTCCTTGTTTACTATTAGGATAAATATAAGTTGGGGGAAATGAAATTTGAGTCAATATGGTTTAGACCTTAAACTGAATTATCAAGAAAAGAGATTATGAGTTGGTTGAATCTAAATGGAATCCTTTGGATGAGCCTTGTAACGGGGTATATCTAAAAGAGGTATTATTCTTAGGCAATAATGCCATGCAATCCCTTTGTACACGTTTTATACAAGTTTAAATTTTTACTTTATTTGTTAGTTTAATTGTGTGAGTCATGATTATCATGCTTTATCGTTAATTGGTAGATGTCTGTGATCATCCTTGTCTCTGTAGAATTTGTTGACGGTTCTAGTCAACACACCTAGAATCTTGTTTTGTATATTGGGTCATATATTCTCCCATGAGTCAAATTGTGATGTTGGGTGGTATTTGCATTGATTCTGTGACAAATAATGTTGTCAAGTATAGTGAGTTCATTGAATTACTCTCTAAATATATTTCTCTCGGTATATGGCATTCAAGTGTTCACTTGGATTGTCAATTGGTAGTGTTTCAATTGAACAATGTTTACCATGTGCATGATCCTATTATTCTATGAATGTTTTAACAGGTAAGACTTCTTGAGTGATATTTTGAGTATATTATTTATATTCATGTACCAAGAAGAGTTAATGAATTTACTGATTCATTAGCTAATAATGTGTTAGAGTGGAATTTGTCACATTCATAGATTTAAAGAATGCATGTACATAATAATAAAATTTGCAATC
>ML782516.1:593163-607256 GCA_009831015.1 Picea engelmannii
TTTTTTGTTTGGAAAAAGAAGGGGGGGAAACAATATCTATATCATTTATTTTGTGGTTGTAGTTAGTTTACTTCTCCCTTGAATAAGCACATGTTTTGAGTCATTTTATTTGTAGTTTGGTTGTAATATTTCCTTAAGAGGTATACCATGATTTTGAGTTTTTATTCTTCCAATCATTTTGGAGAACCTGCATTGTCTCCTCCATTGATGGTTTATATCATTGGTTTATTTTGGCATCCATTGCTTCCCAAGTCATTTTAGCATTGTGCCAATGTTCAAGGGAAGTTTTAGCATGAGTTGGCCATTCCTCCAATGAGTTGACTCTCTATGTTAGTCATTCCCTAGTTGAAGTTATTCTAAGTTCATTATCATTTCCAATGATTTTTTCCTTGTGTTAGTGTGGAAGAATTCCTTATTATATTCTCATTGGTGAGTCTTCTCATATTGAGTTCAACTCATTATATAGGATCTAGAATTATATAATTTTATAGTAACTTGGGGCTTGCATTCATTAGTGATTGGTTCCCTCGTATTTGATAGTGGGTATACCTTAATGACTCATGATCAGTTGATTCTACCAATATTCAACCTCAACTCATCTATTCACATATGCTAGAATGTACTTTTGTACCTTGGTACCCATTACCATTATTGGTGGGTCACCTCGCATTTGGAAATGATATACCTCAATGATAGGTGATCATATGGTTTCTCCCAGGTTCAAATTCAATACATTTATTTACATGGCATAGAATCATACATATGGTGGATTTGGTGAAGACCTCAAGTTGTGTTGGCATCTATCCATGATGCTCTCACCTAAGTTTATTTTATAGTATTAGTCACATTTTATGCATTGGTTATGAGGGACTATGCTTGATCATAATTGTGATGTAGCTTCTCTCTTTATATGTCCTGAGTTGTAGATCTAATGTGTATGCCTATTTAACAAGAATCCATAATGTATTCTTTCATGGTCATTCTTTTGCATTCTATATGCTTCATGGATCCACATTGTACTTGATTGGTAGACATGCTTGTTTCTCACCTGAGCATGGGTATAACCACCTCAAGAAATATAGATATATGATAACTTGGTCCTTTTTTGTAGGGGTACTCTCCTGATCCTTGGGTCTATAGAATTTGTCTTTAGTTTACCCTCGAATTGTTATGTCTTGTATAATGTATTTCCACCCTTAGCTTCTCTTTGGCCCTCAAACATTAGGAGACATATTTTTACACTCAAAATTGGTCCTCCAAGTTATTTGAGTGGAGTTGAGCCAATATCATTAGTTATGCCATTAAGGAGCACTTTTCTAGCCTAATTTACCTTTAAATAACTTCATTTACAAAACTATTCCTAAAAGTGGCTCTAAAAAATATGCAAGTGAAATTCTCAAGCTAGATCTTGAATCATACATTTGTAGGGCCACAATCTCTCTTACCAAATAATGCGAGACTGCTTTTTTCCTATAAAGGAAAGATTCTTGGTGAGGTTGAAGAAGCATTGGTGAGATAACATCCTTATGATGGTGGAATTGGGCTAGGTTCTCATTGATCTAGCTTTGGCTCATGTAATCTTTTCTTGTGAAGATTGTTTCCTTCACTCTTTATTAGTAATATTTCCTTAAGGGTGATTTGTGGATGTATAATGTTCCACCTCCCAAAGTGTAAGGACAAGATCCATATCTTGTTGAAGATCTGTTATACATGTGGCTAAGGAAGGAAGATCCTAGAACCAAGTGATGGAGGTACAATGACTAGATCATGACAGTTTTGCTTGGTCATTGTACAACTTCTATTCATGAATTAATATGGATCTATTTTTTTTCTCTTTTCCAATTCATTGTTATATCTTTTATGAATTGCATTTAGATATATGATTTGGTTGTGAATTGCTTCATTTGAAAGAAATTTAGGTTAATTGTCTTTGAGATCTATTCAATTGGGATGTACATGTTAGAGAAAGGGTTTGTTTGTATCTTTTGTGTGTAGATATGAAGCCTAGGGTAAATATGAAACTAATTTGAAGGTAGCGTTGGGTTGGATTAGCCCACTTGGATCCACATCATACTTCAAGAACAATGTATGTTCTTTCTCTTTCTTTTTGCATTTCATGTATACGAAATTGTTCTAGGGATAATTAGATTTGTTATCTACCTACAATTTGTGATGTGTTTCCAACCCTCTCACCGTGGAATCCCATATCTTAGATCAGGACAAAAATTCCAATGACACTCATTCTCCTCAAACCGCACAACATGGTTTAGAACAAAAATAAAAGTCGTGGGTATTTTTTTAATACACAGAAGAACACACATGTGTTAGAAGTGCCCATCAATTCTAAAAAACATGCATGCATTCTTTTAAATTATGACTTAGTAGTCTAATTAGTAGCCTATCTGTGTGATGGTTTGAAGGGGCTTGAGGCTAATTAAAAAGATCTATGTGCACATTTTTGAGAATGCATGAGCATATTTGTGAACATCCATTCCAATATTTTTTCCCATTAACTTCATGTTATGGCTCTCATGTACTTTAGATAGAATCTCGTGACAAAACCCATTCACAAAACTCTAATTTAATTTATTTTAAATTAAAAAAATATCTATTAATTTTGAATATCCCAATATAATTAATTTTGAATATCCGTGTATAATTAATTTTGAATCCTAATATAGTATTATCTTATAGGTTTACTTTAGATTTGAAAAGTGCCTATTGTTAATTTTGAATATGCTAGTGTAGTATTAACTTATTTATAAGTTAACTTTAGATTTGAAAATGCATTTCGTTAATATTTTGAATATTCGAGTGTAATATTGGATTTTAGTAGGATATACACCACATACATAACAACAAGAAGTAAGAGAGTGGGAGAAATCATGCCACCAATATAGTGGAAATGTTATTATAGGATGTGATGTTATTGTTAACAAGTGGAGTTGTAGGGTAGCAAGTCCCTGCTTTTGGGGATTTGCTTACTAGCATTGAATACTTGCTTTTGGGGATTTGATTACTAGCATTGAATATAGGAGTGAATATTGCAATAGTTTATGGGTTGAAAGTCATTAAACTACTTTTGAATATTGTGTAGTTTATTGTTTTTGGATCCAGAGGTGCCATGCATGTTTTGTTCAGCTTATCTTTTCAATGACTCTTGAGAAAATTGTGTCGAGTTTTATTTTTTGTTAGAGTGTGGAGTTGACAAAGATTTTGTAGATTGGTTTTCTTTTTATTACATTATTTCATTTGCTATTTTCTATTGTTGTTGGGTCGAAATAATTCATTTTTTATTACATTATTAGTCCCCATCGTAGGCATAGAGGGACTATAGCGATCGATAAATTGTTGACCTGGTATTAGATTCTGCATTGAACATAAATATTTCCATATTGTCTATTGTTGGAACAAGGGAAGTGAAAACATCGATTTTTATATAATAAAAAGTATCATTTTTGTCAAGATTTGATTGGACAATAGATTGGAGGTCTTATTGCCACCTTCGCTATTCCAAATGTGAAATATGTTGTCATATCCAAAATATTTGGTCTTTTTGAATCATATATTTTATTATGCATTGGTCGAAGGTGGATTAATGCTAGCATTAGTTTGAATGTTTCCCTTAGAATTTTGTGCTGGGTAGAATACATTCTCCACCAAATTACTATGTGTGATTTTTTCTTTATTGTTGCGTGCTTCGAGAGAACAGGCCTGACACACTGCATATTTTCTTAAATGCTTTCACATGCCTACGCCCTTCGACGATCCTGACAGTCTTAATTGTTTACCTAACAGCTCTTCCAGTCTTAAATGTTTATAGTACAGATGCATTGCGACACAGTTTCGTTCATGGTTGACATCACTGCTGGAGTGGTCGATCCTTGTTCGCTGCTTCGTTCCATGATTATGGTTCTTGTTTGATTCAACTCTACAAAGTTGAGGTCCTATGTTTGCAGTTCAAGCTCTTCGTGGTTGTTCACTGGTTTGTTGTTCTTCAACTTTGCAAGTTGTTGGACCTGTTGTTGCGGTTTGCAGTTTTTGGGGCTGAGCTCTTGTCATCCTTTGTTGACTGGTAAATTTCCTTGTTGTTGTTGTTTTTCAATGGTGGGAGTCCCTACCTCGAAATTCTTTTGTAGACCATCTTTGTCTGTGCTCTTGGTTTCTGTTCCTGGAAAGCATGTGTCTTCATATGCAGGTTGTCACGTCCATAGCTTTTCCAAAAATTGCAATGTAGAGGACTTTAAGAAAAGTAGTTGGGAGCTATCAGAAGAGGGAACCATCAGGCACGGTGTAGACGCAGGGTATGCTTTTATTCCGTGGGTTGAAAAACTACGTCTACCTGTTCTCTTTATGTTGAGTAAAGTTATGGTTTTATTTATTTGCGTTATTTCTTCTATTTGGTTCAGTTTCCAGTGTCGATCTGTTTTCTTCTCATCTACTATGGGGACTAGGGGGGATTCAAGTTGAGAAGAAGAAGGTTAAAATATACATATGGGGATTGGTACCCTATTTTTTTTTTATTTTTTTTTCTACTTCTTATTTTTTCCCCCTTCTTTTCTTTGTTTTCATAGAAACTGAAAGTATGTAGCAAATAGCTTGAAAATTATAGTGGAAGAGATGAAAGAAGTAATAGATGTTGGGTCGTATGAAATAGATACACAGTCCATTATACATGACAAAATTGATGTGGTTTTGCATAGCAATGGGCTTTTTAGATTGGATGCATTCTCATATACTGTTGGGGATTTCCTTTTCGATACATTCCAAGTTCTATTGTGTTTCCACTATTCATCGAATGAGCTGCGCAATGGACTGATAGATTATTTATTGACCTGTTTTAAAAATGGCGATGTTGAGGCTTTACAGTCGTATGAGTACGAGATGGAATTTGTTTTTCTTCGGAAGTTTCATGCAATACATGATGTCGCTACGTATTTTTCAAGGATGCGGTTGTCTGCATCTCTAGTTCTGCCTGCACATGAGAGGGTACTTTGGGGAGATACATTTTGTATACGGTGGTTGTCTAACTAGATGAATATATCAGTTGGCATATGGTCATTGACAAGAAAAATAAGATATCTACTATTCAACAAAACTGCATCTGACAATCCATATTGCATCTTGTTCCATGATGCCAATGCCCTTAGTGGCCATTATGAACCACTGTTGTATTTCCATATGAAATATAGAAGGTCCTCGTATTTACTTGTTCGTTATTTGCAAAGACCTTCAATCACAATGGAAATGGATTTTGCATGGCATAGATTTCCATGGTTTACAACTGGCAACAAATGTTGTCTCTAGCTGTGGAGATAGTATGTTCATTGCAATTTTCTTTTTGGTGGAAGTGGGGTTTGATGTTCAATCATTGTGGCTTTACACTGTACAATCCTTTTGCAATGCAATTATAGGTAGCAACCAACAAGATTTTAGGTGCTTGCATTAGCACCTTTGCCCATTTCTTGTAGAAAATATGCCGGTAGTTGGAAGTTGGCAGGAATACCTTGTGAACATGGCACTTCCATATGAAAAAGGGAATATGGAGGGTTGCAGATTCTGTTTTCAATGGTTGTCTATGATATTCAGGGTGAATATCCAGGTGTGGTCGCCCTTTCCAGATGGCACTATCCATTCCTGGGTTACTGATTCAAATTGCGATCGAACAATTGGCATCCTCTCGTTGAAAACATATACAACACATATCCATTATGAACCTTTTCTTGGACCTATCGGTAGTTCAGGTTTAACTGTCCATGCCAACCAAACAACATCGAATATGCATAGGTGTGGAAAGTTTTTTAGTGAAAATGAAACTCCTCCCAGTTGCAATATGGGCAGACAGGGCTTGAACAAATAAAACATGCGTAAAATTCATGACAGTTGTGATGAGTCCATAGAGGGATTAAACAAAAAACGTAGAGTAAGTTATCACAATTTGAAAAAAATTATTCATCAGATTCGTCCGACTTGTGATAAGGCCCTAGAGGCCTTGAAAAAAAAACATAAACTAGTTTCTCAAAAGATGGGTGAGAGTGAAATTCATCCCAGTTGCCACCAGCTCATCCTTACCTTGGGCAAGAAATGTAGAGTAAGTTACCACAACTTGAAAAAGGTCATGCGCGAGAGGAAAAAATACATTGCTACACTTCCTTTTAGAGAGAAAGTCACATATCACAATGTAAAGAAATTTGTTCGTGCAGAACAAAACATAAACAGATGTGATTGCATATCCCAGAATGGTCATGCAACTGTGCCAGTTCGTGGTCTACAAGAAACACCATGCAGTAGTAGCAATGAAAACCAGGAAACAGTTTCTACCCATACTTCCCTGCGAAAGAAAAATGCAAGACAAACCTACATGAAACAAATGAAAGACACTCCTTCGATTGCATGTGCAATTTGTGAACAATTGAATTTTTCAAAAAACAGTAAGTCTTTCATGCCTGATTTGCAAGCAGAATACCTCCACTTGACAACACATGATAAACCATTTTACAGTGGGAAATTTTGTCTTCCATGCAAACAATCGCTTGAAAATGGAAAACTTCCACAGTTTGCAACCCCTAATCAAATAAGATGTAATACACCAGTAACATATATAAGTGCACTTATGGAACTTGAGGAGAGACTTGTGTCTCTGCGAATTTCATTTGCTCAAATCATACCTTGGGGCTATAAACGACCCCATATGGGCTTAACAGTATCAATTATTAATGTGTCTATTCAGCTACACGTTGTACAAAAGCATTGCCACAATTCATTAACAATACAATTACAATCATTGTGGCTCTGAAAAGACTCTTGCGATACAAAAATGCCTATCAGATAGGCAAGTGCATGTGAATGTTGTTATGAAAGCATTAAAGGAATTATGTTCCAGGGCCCTGTACAAAGCAGATAACATTTGTATAAATGGAAACTGGAACAATTTTCTCGCAGAAGAACATGGAAAATCTGCAGACACTCTCGAAAATCCTAGTGATTTTGATACAAGTGATGAATCAGAGAATGAAACACCTGCTGAAACATTGGTGCATGGATTCACTGATTCACAATGCATTCATGAATTGCAAGACAAAATTGTCGAAATTTCACCTGCTGAGGGGTAGCATCCACTTGGAATATTCAAGGACAAATTCGCTGAGGAAATGAACTTTCCAACACTCTTCTATGGAGATCCACGTGGAATTGATATTACAGAACGATTCAGTTATCATAAAATAGTTCGATGGGAGCTGCTACATTCAAGCAGTTACTTCTCTTGTCACATAACAAATTTGTTTTTCAAAATAATGCGCATAATAATAGAGAAAGTTTTGTCATGCATGTGGGTCCGAATAAGAAAAGGCTAGTTACAAGGAAGACAGTTGTTGGCCAAGGATGTGAAGTATAAAGTAAACCTAGAAAAAATTCTGAAATCTGATATTGGATACATAGATTTCAAAAACATCCGCACCTCTCCTGACTATTTGCAACAAAACAAAAAACATATTTTTGCAATGATCTGACAATTGGGCCCGCCAACATTTTTCGTCACATTTACAAAAGCAGAGCATTGCTGGGATCCATTGGTGGATGTTGTGTCTAACCTACATAGGAACAAGAAACGTAAAAAAGAAATCGATACACTGGAGAATAACAACATTGAATACCTCATAAGAAAAGACATGGTGACATGTACTCACTACTATATACATAGAATAAATTCTTTGAGACAATTGATATGCCATGATGAAACGTTTTTCGGAAAAATATCAGACTATTTTTTTGTGACTGAATTCCAGAATAAGGGAAATGAACATGACCATGCACTGTTGTGGATAGAGGGTGCACCTGTCTATGGAGATGATAACAATTCAGAGATCGAACAATTTGTGGATAAATACATAACATGCAACACAGATCATTTGGATCCAGAACTTGCGAAAGTCCATAGACATTACCATACAAGAATTTGTAGAAAACGAAAAAATTTGCATTGCAGATACAACTTTCCCGTGCCGCCAATGAGAGCTACAAGAATCATAGAGCCAGTTATTTTAGAGGACAATGTTGTTGTTGATAAATCTAAATCCTTGTTCGCATTTCTAGAACAAGGAGGATTTGATGAAATTATGAGCTTTGATGCCTTCTTAACACAGGTAAATCTATCAGAAGATGAGTACATCCAAGCCATACAATGTACGCTTAGGCAACCAACACTTTTCCTTAAACGAAAAATATCCCATATTTGGAACAACAGTTTCTCTAAGGACATGCCAGTTATGTGGAAAGCAAATACAGATGCGCAATACGTGTTGAATGCATATGCTGCAACATCGTATTGTACCTCGTATATGATGAAGATTGACAAATCTATGACAAGTGCATTTATAAAAATATGCAAAGAACATGAAAGAATTCATATTGATGCCATACAAATGATACACACACTTGGAAATACATTGCTTAATATTCAACAAATGTCTGCTCAACAAGCAGTTCACATTGCACTTTCATTGCCCCTCACTTGTAGTTCAAGAAAATGTGTCTTCATAAACACATTTCCACTTGAAAAAGGCACATTTGTGCTTAAACCACCGGTTTTGCTGCAACAGGAGCCTGACAATTCAGAGGACATGGTTTGTCTCTCTATTATTGATTATTACATGTAGGCTCCATCTCCTATTAGGCATATCTACTTAGAAGAATTTGTATCGCATTACAAAAAAAATGGTGCACCCATATCAAAAATAAAAAAAACCCTCTATGATACGGTTTGTCAAATACAATAAACATTGTGACTATGAAAACTATTGTAGAGAAAAACTGTTGTTGTATGTTCTGTTCGATGAAAATGAAGACACATTGATACATAACTTCTCTACATGGGAGGTTGCGTATGTTGCATCTGAGAGTATAATGCACATCAATGAATATGAAGACATATTTACCTACAATGTTAATCCAACATGGGGCGATGTAGAAGTTCCACTTAATGACCTAAAAAACCCTGGTGATCATGATGAGACATACAGAAACCCAAAAACAACCACAACTCCTTCCAAGTCCTATGAATTACAAGCGGATTTTCCTGATCCTCTAGTGGCTGGAAGTGAAAAACGTACCAATCTTGGTTTTCAAGTTACAAAACATCCTTTCCTAATTGAAAATAATGAATGCCACTGAATAAGACATCTATTGAGTCGCGAACATCAAAAAATTCTAAAGGACATTGCTCTTAAAAAACGCTTGAACATGAACATTACTGTGCACGTGTTCCTTACAAGCGGAGTAGGAATAGGCAATACATTCACAACAAAATCATTGTTCCAAATGATTATATGAATCTATGATTCAAACAATTCCTCTGATGCTATGAAACCAAAGGGCCTAATAATTGCATACACAAGAAAAGCTGCATACAATGCTGGTGGAGCAATGGTCCACTCTGCATTTTTAGTGCCTTTTAACAAGTCACAGTTTCTTCCTCCTAGCAAGGAAATGATGGATACATTATCTAAGCTTTATGAGGAACTCCAACTTGTCTTTATAGATGATGCATCTTTGATTGGGAGTCGGTTCTAGTATTCCATTGACAACCGACTAAGAATCATGAAACATGTGCAGACGAAATACTTTGGAAACATTGACATGATATTATGTGGGTATATTTACCAGGAACAACCCTTCCAAGATTCTTTGATATTTGAACAACCTACCGTTAACATGGAAACAATAAACCATGACTTCTGAAGAGACAATATTAAATGATTTGAGTTGCATACTACATTGCGCTAGATAAATGAAACATTTATTGCAATTCTAAATAGAATGCGCACAAACAACCAAACATATGATGACTTGACCTATATCAATTTGAGGTGCTTACAACCTACACCAACAGACCCAACATTCCCTTACCTGTTCTACAGAAATAAGGATGTTGCAAAACATAACAACCACATGTTGTCGCACATGCTTGGCAATGATATCATCATCAATTCGATTGACCTAGAAGAAGACAACCATGGAAATGTGCCATGTCATGAACATTCAGTCACTTTGCCTTTGCAACTTGTCCTCAAATTAGAAATGTTGGTTGAAATATATGCCTGCAACTATGATTCACAGGATGGCTTGGTGAATGGTGCAGATGGAATACTAAAAGGCTATATGAAGACAGAAAATGTGTATATCCTTTGGATTAAGTTCCATGAACCTTATATAGGCAAGCAACAATAAAGCAAGTTGTCTTATCTATATAATTCAAACACTGGAAGCGATTGGACACCTATTTTGCGAATATCGAAGCCAATATCGACATCAACAAAGACAGGTCAACTGAAGATTCGAAAACAATTTCCGATTAAACTTGCATGTGCATGTACAATCCACATATCAAAAGGACTCACACTTGATAATGTTGCATTTCTGCCCGCTGGAATTCGCATACATGGACTTGTATACACAACACTGTCTCATGTCAGAAGAATAGAATCCTTGTATTTACTAAGTCCTCTCACAAAAGATAACTTCAAAGTGAAACAAAAAGTTGATATTGAAATGGAACGACTCAGGACCACCACAAAATGACAACTGCATTATGATTACCAATCCATACAAACAAATTCATTTGTATCAATTCTCTTGCTTAACACATGCAACTTAAATGCACACATGGATGATATACTGAATGACTATGATATAATGCAATCCGATATTCTGTGCTTGCAGGAAACACACATGGAATTATGCATGCAGAATGAACAATTCCCAAATCACAATTGCATATCAAGTTACATTACACATGGGGTGGATGATACTGGTGAAAAAACATGTACCAATTTTGGACCATATACATATCGAAGAAAAAAATGTTGAACTGGTGCTTGCAATTTTTTTTTCCCATGAAACAAAATTTGCAATACTAAATCTATATGTTTCTCCCCATGCAGCATTCTCCAACATAGTGCATGTTATTTCCAATGCATTGGGCCATTTCCATCTGAATGGACCCATTGTACTTGTAGGAGACTTCAATATTGACATGCTACAAAATGCTGGCAGAACAAAAGAATTGGAAAACTACATGTGCAAATACAGTCTTTGCTTTCTTTTGAACAACACAGACCATCTACAAAACACACTTATTGACCATGTCTGGTCCAATGTGCCCATTCCTCAATACAATATGTTTGTCTTAGACACATATTGGTCTGATCACGATACAATTGGTATTGCACTTGAATTATGACATATACATCAAACTTATTGCAAACTCATATTTCTATGTTTAAAATCATATATGTATCCCTGATTTCTACACATATCGTTCCGGTGAGCATACAGACCGTGTTCTACTCGAATTATAAAATATACATTGTGCAAAAAAAAAAAAAAAGTTCATCCTCCCAAAAATTATTTGTGACTCTATTCATTTTATTCTATTTTTTTTTGTTTGTCTATGTACATAATAGTTTCCTTTTTCTTAACATCTGAACTTATGTTCATATCCCCTTTGTTTTGTACTTTTGTTGATAGAAACAGATAGGAAAACTAGACGGCGCAAAGAACTCCTACCCAGAGATGTAGACGAATCCATGCAAAGGTGCATTATTTTTCTGCCCATGTTCCATAGTAAACAATTTTTTGTTTACTTTCTCTGTATTTGTCAAACTTGTTTGTAGCTATGTTTTTTTTTTTTAATGTCCCGCAAGTCCACTTATCAATTTTTATATCGCCCAACTATGAATGCTATTTGCAGGACACAAAACATTAGAGGCATAATGTACAACCCACAAGTGCGCGATCCAAATAAGTGCCTAAGTATGGAATAAGCGATCTGTGCATATTTGGTATGTAGTACTCGTTTCTAGGAGCCCACCAACCTTGGAGTCTGTCAATTTGTATATCACAGAAATCAGTAGAAGTAAAATGTTCAGTCGGACAGCTCCCAAATCCGCTTGTCAATTGACAAATGTTGAGTCAGCTAGCCCGCAAATCCACTTCTCAATTTATTATCATAGGCTGTTTGTAAGGCACCAAACAATAGAGGCTTGTTTTTAACCCCGCAAGTATGCTTGTCAATTTGTATATCGTAGAACTGTATGTGCTATTTGTAGAACCCAAAACGATAGAGGCCTATTTTTTTACCCCTCCCGCCCGACAACCCGCAACTATGGAATGCGATATCAGTACATGGTCTATAAAATCTCATGTCCATACTTTATAAAGGTACATATTTAGTTTTGCCTTGTTTCTACACACACTGATTTGGTAACCACAGAGTTGGTGTTGCACATGAATTATGGAACATGCATTGGAAGTCGGATGAATCCCTTTTATTTTCTTAGGCAATTTTGAGCCCACAATCTCGAGAACCCAATTTCTATATGGCGGAAATGGACCCAATGTACAATCCGCAAGTCCGTGATCCAAATAAGTGCCTAAGTATGGAATAAGGGATCTGTACATATTTGGTATGTATTACTCGTTTCTGGGAGCCCTCCAGCCCTGGATTAGAATGTTGAGTTGGCTAGCCCACAAATCCACTTGTGAATTTATTATCATAATCTATTTGTAAGGCATCAAACAATAGAGCCCTATTTTTGACCCCGCTAGCCCAAGAACCCGCGATCCAGAAATTGTGGATGGTCTATAAAATGTCATCCACCCCGCAAGTCCGCTTGTCTATTTGTATATTGCGGAACTATGTGTGCTATTTGTAGAACACCAAACAATAGAGGCCTTTTTTTGAGCCCACCTGCCCGAGAACCTCTGATCCCAAAAGTGGCCAAGTATGGAATGCCATATCCGTACATTCTCTATAAAATCTCATGTCCATACTTTATGAAGGTACATTTTTAGTTTTGCCTCCTTTCTACACATACTGATCTGGTAACCACAGAGTTGGTGTTGCACATGGATTATGAAATATGTAGTGGGAGTTGGACCCACCCCTTTGGTTTTCTTAGCTGAACAATTCCGACTCATGCAGTTTCAGCATTGGACACTCATCAGTTTCACCATGACTTTCAGACTTGGCCATTCCTTCCTTTCTTGCTCTTCCCCATGCTCGTCACCTTCTCACATGTGCATAATAACAAATAGTGTTTATATATATGTCTTCTTTCTAAATCTTTAATGCTAATAGGTCATCGTGTAGGCACCGTCTAAGCTGTCATTGATGCACGCAAGGCTCGAGAAGTTCTGTCATCAATGCAATTTTTGTGAAGGCTTTTCTTATCCCTTCCCACTCTTAATTTCAAATTCCATGGAATTCCATTTGCACGCTGCCAACTTGCTTCCTTCACGAAACCTCCAATCTCTTCTGTTGGTTGTGGAGCCTGATTATCTTCCTGATTTAGAGGTCTTTTACTTTCATCCATGTTTATACCCCATGAAGTATTTACACCCCAGAAGTATGTACACTCTTCCACGCGGGGGAGTGCAGAGGGGGGGTAACCCCTCTGCGGGGTTCGGGGATGCTATCCCCCCGGCTGGGGGGTCTGGGGGAAAGCATGCCCCCAGCAGGGGTTCGGGGGTGAATCCCCCGAAGAAAAAATTGCCTTGTAAAAGTATATTGTAATTTCATTGTAAATCTGGACCATTCATTATAAGGTCGCAGATTTAACGATAGAGATTATGTTAGGGTTTTTTTTTCCCTAGAAGGAAACCCTCTTTTATGAGGGAAATATGTTGAGGCTATGTATGTTGGCGAGTATTGTATTCTGAGAGAAGTGACTGTGAGAGAAAGAAGAGGAAGTTACAACGGGTTTTGCTGTAGGTTGTATCCCTTCATTTTGCTGGATAATAATAAAGAAAGGACCTGGCAATTTCTCTGGTGGACGTAGCCCACACTGGGTGAACCATGTAAATCTGTGTCTCTCTTGTATTGTGTATCTTCTGTGTTTTTTTTCTGCATTTGTTTTATTTTATTGCTCCGCGTTCCTATTTTTCTAACATCTGGTATCAGAGCGTAAGGTAACTCGCAGGAAAAGAGGGTTCCTGGTTCAAGTGGGAGCAATGTCAGAAGATGGAAAGTTTAGGGTCGAGAAATTTAACGGCCAAAACTACCAGTTATGGAAGATGCAGATGGAAGATTATTT